>JBBGZY010000020.1:292500-450000 GCA_037952925.1 Lithobates clamitans | reverse complement strand
AAATTTGCTTGATTCCCCCATCAACACAGTTTTGGCAGGAGAATCCCTCTGGCAGAGCCATTGTGTCCTCCCAGGGGGGAGAACACAGTCATTTCATGCTAATGGCTATAACAGCATGTAAATGTAAAATCCGGCAGGCTGTTTGTACCCAAGTAAATCGATCCATCAACTTGGGTACATTTAAGCTGCCCATACATGGTTTGAATCTCAACCTATACCTGCTGAACCAGCTGTGATTCCAACCGTCTATGACCAGCTTTAGTCTTCATCAGGCCTCAGCACAGCCCCTCCTAGTGTGTTCTGTCTTCCTTCTATTAACATCACCTGCTCAAGCCCTGAAGCAGGGGGAGGCTTTTTTTCACCATAATGCGTTGGATGTACTTGATGCTCTTAACCATTAAATGTTTCAAAAAAGTCCTTCAAATGAGATGAGCTTTTGTACCACTCCTCCGTACACATCCAAGAATTTACTGTAGTCAGCCAATGACATTACAGGCTGATGAACAATGGCAGCCTTTTAAAGAGTGGCATGCGTGGTGGAACATAGGAAAGCATGAAGGAGAATGTAATTCCCCAGCCTCAGCTACATCATGGCCCTGACCTCATCCCTGCCCAATTGAGCCAAGTCAATCCACTGATCCACAATCAGCTTTCCAATACATGGTTCAAATCAGGGGCGGCCCTTCCATTAAGGGCGTGCCCCCCCCCCCGCCCTGTCTGTTGCCACCCCCCGCCCTGTCTATTGCCAACCCCCTCATCCCCTGTCCATTGCCACCCCCCTCATCCCCTGTCCATTGCCACCCCCCTCATCCCCTGTCCATTGCCACCCCCCTCATCCCCTGTCCATTGCCACCCCCCTCATCCCCTGTCCATTGCCACCCCCCTCATCCCCTGTCCATTGCCACCCCCCTCATCCCCTGTCCATTGCCACCCCCCTCATCCCCTGTCCATTGCCACCCCCCTCATCCCCTGTCCATTGCCACCCCCCTCATCCCCTGTCCATTGCCACCCCCCTCATCCCCTGTCCATTGCCACTCCCCTCATCCCCTGTCCATTGCCACCCCCCTCATCCCCTGTCCATCGCCACCCCCCCTCATCCCCTGTCCATCGCCACCCCCCTCATCCCCTGTCCATCGCCACCCCCCTCATCCCCTGTCCATCGCCACCCCCCTCATCCCCTGTCCATCGCCACCCCCCTCATCCCCTGTCCATTGCCACCCCCCTCATCCCCTGTCCATTGCCACCCCCCTCATCCCCTGTCCATTGCCACCCCCCTCATCCCCTGTCCATTGCCACCCCCCTCATCCCCTGTCCATTGCCACGCCCCTCATCCCCTGTCCATCGCCACCCCCCTCATCCCCTGTCCATCGCCACGCCCCTCATCCCCTGTCCATCGCCACGCCCCTCATCCCCTGTCCATCGCCACCCCCCTCATCCCCTGTCCATCGCCACCCCCCTCATCCCCTGTCCATCGCCACCCCCCTCATCCCCTGTCCATCGCCACCCCCCTCATCCCCTGTCCATCGCCACCCCCCTCATCCCCTGTCCATCGCCACCCCCCTCATCCCCTGTCCATCGCCACCCCCCTCATCCCCTGTCCATCGCCACCCCCCTCATCCCCTGTCCATCGCCACCCCCCTCATCCCCTGTCCATCGCCACCCCCTCATCCCCTGTCCATCGCCACCCCCCTCATCCCCTGTCCATCGCCACCCCCCTCATCCCCTGTCCATCGCCTGCCCCTCATCCCCTGTCCATTGCCCCTGCCCCTCATCCCCTGTCCATTGCCCTGCCCCTCATCCCCTGTCATTGCCCTGCCCCTCATCCCCTGTCCATTGCCCTGCCCCTCATCCCCTGTCCATTGCCCTGCCCTCATCCCCTGTCCATTGCCCTGCCCCTCATCCCCTGTCCATTGCCACGCCCCTCATCCCCTGTCCATTGCCACGCCCCTCATCCCCTGTCCATTGCCACGCCCCTCATCCCCTGTCCATTGCCACGCCCCTCATCCCCTGTCCATTGCCACGCCCCTCATCCCCTGTCCATTGCCACGCCCCTCATCCCCTGTCCATTGCCACGCCCCTCATCCCCTGTCCATTGCCACGCCCCTCATCCCCTGTCCATTGCCACGCCCCTCATTCCCTGTCCATTGCCACGCCCCTCATCCCCTGTCCATTGCCACGCCCCTCATCCCTGTCCATTGCCACGCCCCTCATCCCCTGTCCATTGCCACGCCCCTCATCCCCTGTCCATTGCCACGCCCCTCATCCCCTGTCCATTGCCACGCCCCTCATCCCCTGTCCATTGCCACGCCCCTCATCCCCTGTCCATTGCCACGCCCCTCATCCCCTGTCCATTGCCACGCCCCTCATCCCCTGTCCATTGCCACGCCCCCCATCCCCTGTCCATTGCCACCCCCCTCATCCCCTGTCCATTGCCACCCCCCTCATCCCCTGTCCATTGCCACCCCCCTCATCCCCTGTCCATTGCCACCCCCCTCATCCCCTGTCCATTGCCACCCCCCTCATCCCCTGTCCTTTGCCACCCCCCTCATCCCCTGTCCATTGCCACCCCCCTCATCCCCTGTCCATTGCCACCCCCCTCATCCCCTGTCCATTGCCACCCCCCTCATCCCCTGTCCATCGCCACCCCCCCATCCATGCGTTCGACCCCTTTCAGGTCACCAGCGCATGGATTCCAATGCGGGGGGGGGCTGTTTTTTTGAAGCACCGATTAGAGCCAGAGGCTCTAATAGGCTTCAATATAGGGTGGGCTTGGGGCGCAGAGAGTGTGTTACAACAGCGAACACTAATCCTCCTCCCGGCCAATCAGGAAGCCGGTTTTGACACCGTTCCCCAATTTGCTGAAAGGACAGGTGATCCTATTGGACGCCTAGGAGGAGGAGCTGGAAGCCACCATGGAGGAGAGGACACGGAGCAGCTGCACCACGCTGCCTGCCACCCGGTGCCACCGATGGGATAAGTGCCAGGCCGACCGGTAAACAGCGCAGGGGGGGGCAGCTTAAGGAAGGAATGGACCATCTGTCAGGTTTTCATTTGTCTGAGTCCCCAATGGAGTGATTTTGCTTGCCCTCAATCTGGTTTTACTAATGAGGAAACATTTTTGGATTCATGTCCACTTTAAATCTAAAGCTGGCCACACACAGTACAGTCTGATTGTACAATCTTTGTAGAACGTCCTTCACATTTACCATGTAGTTTCCCGAGCGTAGGAAAGCTCCTGGAAATAATGTCATGCCTGTGTAATCCCCATGTGCTTGATAGTCTCTCCAATTTTGCATCAAAAAACTTTACACTAAAGTTCACCGCTTGACCTCCCTTCCTTTGTCCATGCTACAAACCTCCATATCGCTCGTTTTTCTGCTGGAACGTTTTTGTCTTTTTTTTTTCCTTCTGATCTTCCCACAATGCCTTGCAACAGCTGCTGGAGGCAGCTAGAAATGGCTGCTCAGCGCCCCAGCCAGAGCAACAGTAATAAAAAAGGATTCAATAAATTGCCTGAAGGAGACTCGATGCGAAGGTACACTGCGTGTTACAACAGATTAAATATTTTTTTTATGATAATGCCTCTTGTAACCTGGTCCTTTTTATAGCTATTGTATGCAGTAAAGAAAAAAACAGTCCACTAAAAACGTGCTTAAATATTGGCGAGTATTAAAACGGAGGATGGGATAACAATTGTTTTAATGGTTGGTTCAGCGGTTGTAGGCAGACAGTGTTTTCTCACATTACGCATGATGCTAGTATACAGAATACAGTGATTTCAAGCTGTGCGTTTTTTTTTTTTTTTTTTAATATGTGGACATGCATTTATTATTAGAAATATGCTTTGCATCCCCTTTAAACAAAAGCCTTTTTCACTCTGAAATACAATAATGCTTAAGGGCCGCTGTAAACAGTAAAAAAATAGCTTTTTGTTTTGAGATTTTGCATTTATGAAATGTTTATAAAAGTATAAGGCCTTGTTTGTATGGGCGATGATACCCCGTATAGCATGAAACGATCGTACCCGAAAGTCTCAGCTTCCAGGTGTGGCATGCAGGCAGCCCATTGAAGCCTATTAGGATGCAATGGCTGCACAAACACAGCCGCTGGTCCTATCTGACAAGTGTGTGGGTGCGGGAGAGTGGCATACCTCCCAACGTTTTGAGATGGGAATGAGGGACACCTATTAGCAAAAGTATGCAGGTATAGGACACACCTCTTGCCACGCCCCCTTTAAAGGTGAATTGTACAAAAAAAAAAGATTGGTTAAACCCACATGCAGGGGCGTCGCTAGGGGGTGGCTTTTGGGGCTATAGCCCTGAATCTGGGGCCCATAGCCCCGAGGCTCTGCAGGGGTCCCCAAGGGGAGGGGAGGCTCTCTGGGGACCCTGATGTAAGTGGGGGGGCTCTCTGGGGACCCTGATTTTAAGGGGGGGCTCTCTGGGGACCCTGATTTTAAGGGGGGCTCTCTGGGGACCCTGATTTTAAGGGGGGGCTCTCTGGGGACCCTGATTTTAAGGGGGGGCTCTCTGGGGACCCTGATTTTAAGGGGGGCTCTCTGGGGACCCTGATTTTAAGGGGGGCTCTCTGGGGACCCTGATTTTAAGGGGGGCTCTCTGGGGACCCTGATTTTAAGGGGGGCTCTCTGGGGACCCTGATTTAAGGGGGGGCTCTCTGGGGACCCTGATTTAAGGGGGGGCTCTCTGGGGACCCTGATTTAAGGGGGGGCTCTCTGGGGACCCTAATGTAAGGGGGGCTCTCTGGGGACCCTGATGCAAGGGGGAGGCTCTCTGGTGTAAGGGGGAGGCTCTCTGGGGACCCTGATGTAAGTGGGGGGTTCTCTAGGGACTCTGATGTAAGTGGGGGGCTCTCTGGGGACCCTGATGTAAGTGAGGGGCTCTCTGGGGACCCTGATGTAAGTGAGGGGCTCTCTGGGGACCCTGATGTAAGGAGGGGCTCTCTGGGGGCCCTGATGTAAGGGGGGGGGCTCTCTGGGGATATATACACACAAACATGTATATTACTGTATATACATGTGTATGCCCGCCCAAGCGCACAAATTTCTTTACTATGCTGCTATGGGCTCTAGCCCCAGACCTAGCAACGCCCCTGCCCACAAGTGCTTTTTTTTACCATTTGTATAACTTTTGGAATTTACAA
Source organism: Lithobates clamitans (assembly GCA_037952925.1). Taxonomy (NCBI): domain Eukaryota; kingdom Metazoa; phylum Chordata; class Amphibia; order Anura; family Ranidae; genus Lithobates; species Lithobates clamitans. Next base: position 444,840 of record JBBGZY010000020.1, on the reverse strand, counting down.
ATACAGCAATTTAGAAATCAGATGAAAGGTTTAGCACTGGGAAACACTTTTTGATGGGTAAAAGTGCATATTATATACAACTTTATAGATCAGACCAAAATAAGGGACAGGGTGACATTGCTCCAAACCGGGGCCAGTCCCTCGAAATCGGCGACAGTTGGGAGCTATGGAGTGGCCCCCGAATGCACACTGTCTATGTTCAGGAGCATTCACCCGCCTGTCACATTATGACCCGCAGCTTTGTCCACCGCAGCCGCTGCATCCTATTAGACTTCAGCGGGCTGCCTGCACGCCACATCTGGAGGGTGAGACCCACCAAAAACGTCCTATTGATGCTGTAAGAGCATCATCACACGTGTGAACAAGGCCTAAGCTGAAAGATCTAAAGCAAAAAAAAAAAAGCAACAAGTGGCACATCGCAAGTAGAAACCCCCTAAGGCTTGGTTCACATTACTGCGACCTGAAAGTCACGCAACTTACAGTGCGACTTTGCCAGGTGACTTCCTGATGATTTGCTTGCGGCTTGAGTACTACTTTGATGCATCTTTGACGCAAGGGAGGGGCTATACCGCAAGGAATGCCTGTGTAATCCTCCTGTAATGTTGGATCCAAATCACATCAGTATAGATGAGGATCTGACTTTGAGGCGACTTCCATTAAATGGGCACAAGTCCCATAGAAGTCGTCTTGAAGTACAGGAACCTTTTCTAAAGCCCGAGTGATTTCCGTAGTGCTAAGACGGCTCTCATTGACTAACATGGGACTTCACATGTCATGCGACTTGGGGGTCTCACAAGTCAGATCCCAAGTCGCGGCAGTGCAAACCAGAAGGGCCTGTCTGCTAGGAGAGGGAAGGGTGTGCCACTGTTCTCAGTCATTCAGCAGTCTGTGTAATCTGATCTTCCTGGCTGTTTTGTAAACTTGGTGGACCAAGTAACAGGTTCATTTAAAGTGCAAATGAACCCTCACTTTGTAAAACATTCCTTTAAGTTTAAAACAGAAAGGCAAAACATTTGCGTGTGGTTTAAAAAAAAAAATTTGAACTTTTATTTAAGTGATCACATACCCTCTGTTCTCACCTGCATAAGAGCTGGGGGGAGGAGAAACAGCAGCACACTGAGCTTCCCAGTGAATGGCTGTGTGGGGGGGAGAGTTGGGCCAAGTCTGATCATTGCAGGAGAGCAGGCTGAGTTCCCAGCACAGCTAGAGAACTGACCAGGGTGTGTTCTCCTGATTAGTGTGGTCAGTTTATACTAGGAAAGCAGAGGGACTGGCAGGATCACCAGGGATTTCACATAAAGGAAGCAATACAAAGAGAACAGGATACTTTCTCATACATGTTGGGTTTAGATATTCCTTAAGTCCTGCCTTTAGCAGTGGCATATACTCCCCTTTCTGCTCCATTCTGCCATATAGAGCAGAGGTCACCAATCTTTTTTAGTGAAAGGGTCACATTGTATATTTAGCAAATACTTGCGGCTCAAAAAAAAAGAATCTGTTTCGTAAGTGATCCCCCCCAATCTAATCAGACTCCCCGAGTCCTCAGTCCCCCATCCTGCCTTAGTATCTTCACCACAGTGACAGCATGGCACAGGGCAGGAGGCGGAGCAAACCCTCTTCTGAATTTTTGGGCGGTCCTGGATGGTGCCGCACTGGGATCCGCATCACATGTTTCTATGATGGCGTCGAGCCAGACGCCAGCACCATAGTAATGAAGGATGACGCATGTCTTGGCTGCTCAGCATCATTGGTTGCTACAGTGCTGGCGGGTGGCCCGGCTGTACCATGGAAACGCATGATTTGGATACAAAACAAGTTGTTGCAGGCTGGAAGTGGCCCTAGGGCTGTAGTTTGCAGACCCCGGATCTAGAGCAAGAAAAGGCAGCCCACCCCAGTTTCAAATCAACTTGTGAAAGCCTACAGAGCGCCAAAGACTCTCTCCTTGCCCCATGTAACAGAGCAGAGCAAAGATCAGGCACCTGTGCTATTACATGGAAAGAAGGGGTGCGAGTCACATGCTCTGCAATACCCCAAAGTGCTGGGGATTTTTCTTTAATCCCTGTGGCTGAATTGAGTGGTGGGGCAGCAGAGAAAAAGCTGCCTCTTAGGGTGGGGGGGGGAGATGAAGAATGTCAACCCAGAATTTCATATTCCTGATATGTGCCTGCTGTACCATGTACTTGTGTGAAAGTCTCCTGTTCTCTTTGTATTTCTCCCTTTATGTGAAATGTTTCCTTTATGTGTTCCTGCCAATCCATCTGCTTTCCTATTAACAAACTGACCACACTAGGCAGGAGAGCACACAGCATGGTCAGTTTTCCTACTGTTCTGAGAACTCAGCCTGCTTTCCTCCAATGATCATACTAGTGCTGACACCCCCCCACCAGCCATTCACTAGGAAGCCACAAGGCTTCACTGCCAGTTTCCCTCAGCGGAGATGGTGGCAACACCCGGTGGCCGATTGAAAAATCGACTCCGGTGAGGACACAGCAGGATTACTGGACAGGTAAGTGTCCTAATAGTAGATGTCAGCAACTACAGTATTTGTAGCTGCTGACTTTTCAGTTTTTCTGAAGGAGCCTGAAGCTCCTCTTTAAACTTCAGTCCAGTAAATACCTTCCAGGTGCATCGAAGCGAAAGGTGTGCAAAGTCATATAGGTTAATTTTCTATCGAAAGCAGCCACAGCCTGGGTAGAAAAACCTGTCCCCTGCCAGTCTCCTGCAATTGAGGACTCCTGATCTCTGCGGGGAAACAGTGGTCTCATTGCAGAGGTCAGACCTATAGCTCATGCTCCCTGCTGATTGGAAAGCTTTGGCTCACAGGTTTTGAGAAGGACACAAATATAAATTTTCACATGGTCTGCTGCCTCAATTTTTATGATGGCAATTTGCATGTACTCCAGAAGGTTATGAAGAGTAATCAGATGAATTGTAATGTCCCCCTTTGCCATGAAACATTTCCACTGCATTTCAGCCCTGCCACAAAAGGACCAGCTGACATGTCAGTGATTCTCTTGTTAAAGTTGGGTGTCAGTGTGGATGAGGACAAGGCTGGAAATCACTCTGTAATGCTGATTGAGTTAGAATAACAGACTGGAAGCTTTAAAAGGAAGGGGGTGCTTGAAATCATTGCTCTTCCCCTGTTAACCATTGTTACCTGCAAAGAAACATGTGCGGTCATCGATGCTTTGCACAAAAAGGAATTTGCAGGCAAGGCTTTGCTGCTATTAAGATTGCACCTAAATCAACCATTTATCGGATCATCAAGAACTTCAAGGAAAAAGGTTCAGTTGTTATGAAGAAGGCTTAAGGGCGCCCAAGAAAGTCCAGCAAGTGCCAGGACCATCTCCTACATTTGATTCAGCTGCGGGATCGGGGCACCACCAGTGCAGAGCTTGTTTAGGAATGGCAGCAGACAGGTGTGAGTACATCGGCACGCACAGTGAGGAGAAGACATTTGGAGGATGGCCTACTGTCAAGAAGGGCAGCAAATAAGCCACTTCTCTCCAGGAAAAACATCAGAGACAAACGGATATTCTGCAAAAGGTAAAGGGATTGGACTGCTGAGGACTGGGGTAAGGCAATTTTCTCTGATGGATACCCTTTCCGATTGTTTGGGGCATCAGAAAAAAACCACCTTCGGAGAAGAAAAGGTGAGCATGTTATCAGTCCTGTGTCATGCCAACAGTAAAGCATCCTGAAACCATTCATGTGTGGGGTTGCTTAACGAAGGGAGTGGCCTACTCAAAATTTTGCCTAAAAACGCCCATGAATAAAGAATGGTACCAAAACATCCTCCAAGAGCAACTTCTCCCAACCATCCAAGAACAGTTTATTGATGAACAATTACTTTTCCAGCATGATGGAGCACCTTGCCATAAGGCAAAAGTGATAACTAAGTGGCTTGGGGAACAAAACATCTACATTTTGGGTTCATGGCCAGGAAACTCCCCAGGCCTTAATCCCATTGAGAACTTGTGGTCACTCCTCAAGAGGCAGGTGAACAAAATCCCTCAAATTCTGACTCCAAGCATTGATTATGCAAGAATGGGCTGCCATCAGAAGTTGATTGACAGCATGCCAGGGTGAATTGCAGAGGTCTTGAAAAAGGTCAACACTGCGAATATCGATGTTATGTAAAAAAATAATAATAATGTAGTTGTCAATAAAAGCCTTTGACATTTATGAAATGCTTGTAATTATACTTCAGTATACCATAGTATAACATCTGACAAAAAGATCTAAAAACACTGAAGCAGCAGACTTTGTGAAAATTAATATTTGTGTCATTCTCATAACTTTTGGCCATGGCTGTATTTACTGGATTTTCTGGGTCACTCTGCACTATACTGGCAGGGGACAGGTTTTTCTTCTCAGGCTGTGGCTGCTTTTTAAAGAACAGACTGCAAAGTTGTACTCACGCTGGCAGTTGTTGACGTAACGTGTTGACTAAAGACTTTGAAATCTGCAAGCACAATGCCAGCTATTCCTTTCTTGATGTACTTGCCGCTCTAGGCCATAGGTGAATTAAATATTAAATCCTACGGGACACAATAGAGTCTGTGTCTGAAACAAGCCAGGAAGGGAGAGAGAACTCTTCCTGTGCCCGTCTATTTGGACAGCTGTCACTTTACATGCCAGTTACTGCCGGTGGCAGGTTGAGTCTTCATGAAGGTACATTCCTGGGTGTGGGATTGTTCACCTTTAAGCCATTCCGGTGGTTGTTTCTGTGCCAGCAGATTTTGCCCCCCAGAAATGTACCTTCTCTCTTCAAAACAAGGATGACCTTCAGTTTAGGGCAGGCGAGGACGGCACGCAGTGAATTCAGATGACTCGGAATCCGCACATGACATTTCTGGTGATTAGGAGCGTTGTAGTCGTCCAGCTTGAAGGAGGTCTGCAGAGCTGTTTTAATTCATAAAACCAATAGAAAAGTTTTCCGTGCAATTTGCAAGGATCCCTTTCAAGGTTATGTACAACATCTGCTCTTCGTTTTTTTTATTTGCGCACTATAAAACAAGAACATCTGGAAGTTTCTGCATTCAGGGACCAATATTTCTGGACTGCTCTAAACAGTCTGCTTAATTTAATTACTAGGTGTTCTTTACACATCATGCAACATTTTATGCAGTATGCATTGTGCTTTTTTTTTTTTTTTTTAAGTGGATTTAAACTCAAAGTGAAAAATTACTGTGCTGTAAGGAACAACTAGAAATGTTAATTGTGTCAAACCATCCCTGAAAATGTACCTGATGCCCTAAATTCCTCAAAATAAGTTCACTTCTGTTGCTTGAGACTCCATAGCTGTATGTCTGCAGTGTGAGATCATCTAATGGGGCGTACACACGGTCGGACTTTTCGACCGGACTGGTCTGACGGACGCCGGCGGACAATCCGATCGTGTGTGGGCTTCACCGGACCTTCAGCGGACTTTTCCAGTCGCAAATCTGACTGACTTTAGATTTGGAACAGGCTTCAAATCTTTACGTCGTAACTCCGCCTGACGCAGAAATCCGCTCGTCTGTATGCTAGTCCGACGGACAAAAACCGACGCTAGGGCAGCTATTGGCTACTGGCTATCAACTTCCTTATTTTAGTCCAGTGTACGTCATCACGTACGAATCCGTCGGACTTTGGTGTGATCGTGTGTAGGCAAGTCCGTCCGTTAAAAAGTCAGTCGAAAGTCAGCTGGAAAGTCTGTCGGACCAGTCCGGTCGAAAAGTCCGCCCGTGTGTACGCGGCATAAGGCAGGGGTCTCCAAACTTTTTAAACAAACTAAACAAAGGGCCAGTTTATTGTCCTTCAGACTTTAGGGGGAGGGCGGACTGTGGCCAGCAGGAGTGGAAATTTTCTTGGCATCAGCTGGAGTAAACATTTCCATATTTGGTATTAAGGGGAAGACTAGTGTCCCATCATTGGGAGATCATGTTGGAGAAATGGTGCCCCATTGTTGGTGTCAGTTGGCAGAATAGTGTCTCGTATCAGTGGGTGGAAGAGTGCCTCAAGGGCTGGATAAAGGCAAGCGAAGGGCCACATCTGCGCCCCCGGGCCGCAGTTTGGAGACTACTGATCTAAGGAACTCTGACTGCTAATCGCACCAAATTTCGAGTAAGGTTTGGTGATGCCACTACTGTGCTGCTCACTGTTCTCCTTGCTGGAGAGAAAGCTGTACCTGTTCTGTCCCATTTTCATGTACTTTGTCTTGTATTGAACTGCATTAAAGTCCCATTGGACAATTCTACCCACAGGGAAGCTTATAATGCAGCTTACCTGTAGGTACAAGGAATATCTCCTAAACATGCATCTGATTCGGCACCCCTCACATGCTCTTTCTCCAGATTTCTTTTCAATTTTTTTATTGAATGTTTTATAGCAGAATTTTTTTTTTTTTTTGTTTTGTTTATAGCACAAAAAAAATGCAGTGGGGATCAAATACCACCAAAAGGAAGCTCTATTTGTGGGGAAAAAATGACATAAATTGTATCTGGGTAAAGCGTTGCAGTTGTCACTTAAAGTAACGCAGTGCCGTATCGCAAAAATGGCCTGTTCATGAAGGGGTGGTAAATCTTCTGGGGGTCAAGTGGTTAAGGTGTCTGTGGACTGCAGAACAAGTCTCTTGCCAGTCTTAGAAGTTACCTATAACAATCAACTCCATACTTGTCTTTTTTTTAACCTCCACCTCCCCCTTAGAGCTAGGAGTATCCACTTGAAGCCATAGACATAACATTGCCCCCCTGAACCCACCATAGCGGGGCCACAATGTCTCTGCCAGTTTTATGTATACTTCTACTCTCAAACACCAGAAGATTATTTCTTCTTTGTCCTCTTTCTGCCTCTGCAGTCAATTCAGGAACCGTCTATTTTTTTTTTTTTTTTCCTTTTCTTAACCGTTGCATCAGCCGGAATCAAAGGCTATAATTAAAATGATGCAGGCATTCCATTCTTTGCCGTTTTATTGTCGGTTGTATCATGGTCAATTTGAATCCAATGGCTGCCTATGAAGTAAATGCGAGCAGGCAGTGTAATTGGAGGCCCATTCTCATTCATTGTTCCTGTACCAGTTAATGAAAGAGAGTGGAGTCATGTTGTAATGCAGTATACCCACGAGCCCCGCCGCCTTGCTGATCTCTCTGAAATTGAATCAGCACATACAGAGAGCCCACGGGCTCAGAGCTAGTAAATAGTTCACATGACAAATGCAACCTCATCGCTGTATGACTGCCAGCCAAACGGATCGCCTGCGTGTTTTCTATAAGTTATCATGGTTTGGGGTCAATTTCATTTTTACATTTATTTTTTTACACCTTTTTTTTCTTTTTTCTTTTTTTTTTTTTTTTTTTTCTTCTTCTTCTATTTTTTTTTTTTTTTGTTCATCTCTAAACTTCAAGACAAACTCTGGAATAAGCGAGCGTTGTCTAAGTAAATTCGTCATGTGTATTATTTCTTGTATCCTACAGCCCTGATGCCCACTGGCACCCGCTTATCATTCTGTACACAGGCAAAACGGCGATCTGCCTATGTAAACAGGGAAGATCACCGTTCTGTCAGTACAGAAGGCATGGATTCTGTGTTCCTGTAATGCAGGAACACCAATCCTTGCCTTCCACTAGTAAAAGCACCTCCCCAACTACACTGAAACACTGGCTAGGCACACAGTTAACCCTTTGATTGCCCCTGATAATCCCTTCCCAGCTAGTGTCATCAGTACAGTGTTGGTGCATATTTTTAGCACTGATCACGGTATTAGTTTTACTGGTTCCAAAAAAGTGTCAGCTAGTGTCCGATAGTCCGCTGCAATGTCGCAGTCCCGCTATAAGCCACTGATCGCCACCATTACTAGTGAAAAAAAAAAAATTCCATAAAAATATCCCATAGTTTGTAGAACTTTTGCGCAAACCAATCAATATACACTTATTGGGATTTTTTTTTACCAAAAATTTGTAGCAGAATACATATTGGCCTAAATTTGATTTTTCACATTTTTATTGGATAGGTTTCGTAGCAGAAAGTAATTTTTTTTTTCTTTTTTCTAAATTGTTGGTAGTTTTTCGTTTATAGCGCAAAAAATAAAATCCACAGAGGTGATCAAATACCACCAAAAGAAAGCTTTATTTGTGGGGGGGGGGGGAGGACATAAATTTTATTGTGTTGCACGACCACGCAGTTGTCCGAGTAACACAGTGCCGTATCACAAAAAAAAATGGCCTGTTCATGAAGGGGGGTAAATCTTCCGGAGCTGAAGTGGTTATATGACGCTTTAGTGAGCACTGGATTTTATAAAAAAAATTAGCTGCACAAAAACTATCATAGTGACAAAAATGCTATTATGGGTAGAGGTACATATACTGCTAACCGTTTTATTGACATGCACGTTTTGCAATATGGTAAATTCTGTCTTAGAGCGGCTGTTAAAGCGATATTAAACCTAAAAGCAAAGCATTTTATTTACATTTTATTATATTGCAGATTACCGATTTTTAGATGTGATGGCTGCATTCATTTTATTATGCTTGCTTTCTTCTATTTGCATTTGGTGATCCAGCCTGCAAGTCTGTTTTTAAAAGCATAAGCTCTCCAGCAGTATGTATCAGTTTACATGGATGAGACAAATGAGATTAAAATGATCAGCTTTTGTTTACGCCAGTAAAACCTTTATCCTAAAAGGAAAAAATATGCTGTAACTAACAAAGTGTGAGCTGTAATTTGACTTCAGTTTGTTAGTGTATTAACTCGTTCCTCTCCCCAGACTCACAATGCTGCTATCCAAAGATGCCCCCTGTGCTCCTTCATCCAGAGTAGGGTCGCCCTAATACAGGAAGTGTTACTGGCCAGATCACCAGGTGAAAAGAGAGGAGAAAAACGCCTAAAAAAAAATAAAGAATGCAGCCACCACATCTAATAATTGGTAAGCTGCAATATATAGTCATGGCCAAAAATATTGGCACCCCTGCATATCTGTCAGATAATGCACCACTTTGCCCAGAAAATTGTTGCAATTACAAATGTTTAGGCATTGTCATGTTTGTTTATTTTGTTTGTATTGATAGAACACAAAAAAGTGGACAAACAAAAAACCAAATCTGACACATTCCAAGCAAAGCTCCATAAAATGGATTGGACAGAGATATTGGCACCTTCTCAAAATTGTAAGAAATAATTGCATTCCAAGTTTGTGATGCTCCTGTAATTTGTAAATAAACTCACCTGTATCAATTAACAGGTGTTGACAATATATCTATATTGGCAACCAGCTACAATGGTGAAAAATTGACTCAACCTTTCTGTTGTGTGTCTGTGTGCCACACGGAGCATAGAGAGGAGAAAGAGCAGCAAAGAATTATCTGGGGATTTGAGAACAAAAATTGTGGAAAAGCATGGACAATGTCAAGGTTACAAGTCCATCTCCAGAGATCTTAATGCTCATTGTGTGCAACATTGTCAAGAAGTTTGCAGCCCCTGGCACTGTAGATGATCTCCCTGGACATGGACGAAAGAGAAAAATTGATCAAAGATTGTAACAAAGGATTGTTCAAATAGTGACTAAAGAACCTCCAACTTCCAATCAAATTCACGCTGACCTTCAGGCACAGGGTAAAAAGCCAGATTAAAGTTTGCCAAAACTTACCTGAGGAAGCCAAAATCCTTTTGGGAGAATGTGCTGTGGACAGACGAAAACAACTTTTGGTAAAGCCCATCATTCTACTGTTTTCAGAAAAAGAAACAAGGCCTTTAACCACTTCCCGCCCGGCCTATAACAGAATGACGGCCGGGAAGTGGTTCTGTTATCCTGACTGGGTGTCATGACGTCCAGCAGGATAACATGCCGGCACGCGCCCGCGGGGGCACGCGGCGATCGCGGCGTGTCAGCCTGACACGCTGCATCTCCGTTCCTGATAAGAAGCCTCTGACAGAGGCTTCATACCATGTGATCAGCTGTGACCAATCACAGCTGATCATCACGAGAACCAGGAAGTGCCGGTAAACGGCATTCCTCGGTTCGCACTGACAGGGAGAGCTGATCGGCGGCTCTCCCTGTCAGAGAGGGGGGGTCTGTGCTGATAATCAGCACATTGATTATCAGCACAGCCCCATCAGATGTGCCAGTCAGTACCCAGCAGTGCCCCAATAATAAAGTCTGCCAGTGCCCACCACAGTGCCAATCAGTGTCAATCACAGTGCCAATCAGTGCCCAGCATTAATACCTGTCACTACCTGCCCAATCAGCGCTGCCCATCAGTGCCGCCTATCAGTGCCCATCAATTCTACAAATCAGTGCCAACTCATCAGTGCCCATTGGTGCCGCCTCATCAGTGCCAACTTACCAGTGCCCATCAGTGAAGGAGAAAACAAAATTTTATAACAGAAACGAAGAAAAACGTTTTTTTTTTTAAATGTTTAGTTTGTTTATCAAAAAATAAAAACCGCAGTGGTGATCAAATACCACCAAAAGAGAGCTCTATTTGTGGGAATGTCGTTTGGGTACAGTGTACGACTGGGCAATTGTCATTCAAAGTGCGACAGCACTGAAAGCTTAAAATGGTCCTGGGCAGGAAGGGGGGAAAGTGCCCGGTATTGAAGTGGTTAAAGAAAAGAATACAGTCACACATGGTGGAGGTTCACTGATGTTTGGGGGTTGCTTCGCTGCTTCAGGCACTGGATGTCCTGACCTTGCGCATGGCATTATAGAATCTGAAGACTACCAATGAATTCCGGGGTGCAATGTAGAGCCCAGTGTCAGAAAGTTGGGTCTCTGTGAGTGGACATGGGTCTTACAGCAGGACAATGACCCAAAGCACACATCAAAAAGCACCCAGACATGGTTTAACCACTTGCCGACCACTTACCATATTTGTACTGCAGCAGGTCGGCTCTATAAAGCACATACTTGTACGTCATTTCGTGCAATAGTCACTATGGGCACGTGCGTGCCACTCGAGGTGCGATGGCACGCTGATTGGACAGAGGGGGAGCCAATCAGCGGGTCCAATGTCCGCGGCGACCCGCGATCCTTCCCGAGAGGCAGAACAGTGGTCTGCCTATATAAACAAGCCAGTTCACCATTCTGACAGGGGAGAAGATAGAGATCTTGTATTCCTGCTAAGGAACACGGATCTTTGTCTTCCCCCAGTCAGAGCAACCCCCACACAGTGAGAAAGCATCCCCTAGGGACACATTTAACCCTCTGATCGCCCCCTGATGTTAACCCCTTCCCTGCCAGTGTCACTAGTATAGTAACACCGCATAATTTTAGCACTGATCATTGTAATAATGTCACTGATTCCCACAAAAGTGTCAGGTGTTTGATTTGTCCACAGCAATGTCACAGTGCCGCTAAAAATCACTGGTCGCCAGCATTACTAGTAAAAGAAAATTTAATAAATAAAAATGCCATAAAAAAATCCCATAGTTTTAGACTTTTGCGCAAACCAATATACACTTATTGGGATTTTTTTTTTTACCAAAAATTTGTAGCAGAATACATATTGGTCTAAATTTGAAGAAATTGGCTTTTTTACATTTTTTTTTAATTTGATGTGTTTTATAGCAGAAAGTAAAAAAAAAAAAATTTTTTCAAAATTGTCACTTTTTTTGTTTATAGCGCAAAAAATCAAAACGCAGAGGTGATCAAATACCACCCAAAAAAAACTCTATTTGAGGGGAAAAAAGGACAGCAATTTTATTTGGGTACAACGTTGCACGACCGCGCAATTGTCAGTTAACGTAACGCAGTGCCGTATTGCAAAAAAATGGCCTGGTCGTGAAGGGGGTAAAACCGGAGTTGTAAAGGCAGAAGGTTATTTATCCTAATGCATTAAGATATAAAAAGCATTCCGCGTGTAGCAGCTGCTCCAGCACCCCCTAATACTTACCTGAGCCCCCTATCTGTCCAGCAATGTCCATGAACCCAACGGCCATTAGGAACTCTCCTCCCTCCTGATTCGCTGAGACACAGCAGTGGCACCATTGGCTCCCTGTAGCTTTCACTTAGTCAGTTAGCCAATCAGGGGAGGGAGGGGGCGGGGCAGAACAGCACCTCCGTGAATGGACACACAGAGCTGGAGGTCGGGTGCCCCATAGTAAGCGGCTTGCTGTGGGCGCAACCGTTAGGAAGGAGGGGCCAGGAGCAGCGAAGAGGGACCCAAAAAGAGGAGGATCCAGGCTGTTTGTTTAAAAAAAAAAAAAATGAGACTTCACAATCACTTTAAGACAAATTAAAGTGGTGTTCCGGCTGAAATTATACTTTTTAAATAAAAATACCCCTATAATGCACAAGCCTAATGTATTCTAGTAAAGTTAGTCTGTAAACTAAGGTCTGTTTTGTTAGTGTATAGCAGTAGTTTGTTATTTTATAAACTTTTATAAACTTGCAGCAGGCTGTGGCCATCTTAAGTGTGGGCATCTGAAGCCAGACTGTATTTCTTCCTGGATCTCATCCTTGCAGATCTCGCACATGCTCAGTGCAGCACAAGCAGTGTAATAGGTTTCAGGTCAGGTTTCCATGGCAACGGCAGTGTCAGAGGAAGTTGCCGCCCCTTTCCAGAAGGCATTGCAAACAGGAAATGATGCGATGGGCCACGGCCAGGGAGGAGGAAGTGAAAAATGAATACAGCAGATATACAGTAGGTGCTGAGAGAAAAAATAAAAAAATATCCAATTCGTTTACAGTGCACAGTTTAGTGAGGGATGCTGAAGAGTTGTAAAAGTGGGTGGAACTCAACTTTAAGACAAAGCACCGGAGAGTACTGAACTGGCCAGATATGACTCCAGATCAAAATCCCATAGAGCACCTGTGGAGCGATCTCAAAACAGCAGTTGGGAAAAGGAACCCTTCCAGTCTGGGAGACCTGGAGCAGTTAACGAAAGAAGAGTGGTCCAAAATTCCACTAGAGAGATGTAAGAAACTCACTGATGGTTACAGGAATAGATTGATTTCATTTTTTTTTCTAAGGGGCCTGCTACCAAATATTAAATTGAGGGTGCCAATATTTTTGTCCAGTCCATTTTTGAAGTTTTGCATGGAATATGTCAGATTTGGCTTTTTGTTTCTCTACTTTTTTGTGTCCTACCAATACAACCAAAAGAAATAAACATGAGAATGCCTAAACATATGTACAGTAATTGCAGCAGTTTTCCGGGCGAAGTGGTACATTATCAGACAGAAATGCAGGGGTGCCAATATTTTTGGCCATGACTGTATTACATTTTTGGTTTTGGGTATAATTCAGCTTTAATTTTATTATATTTCGCAGAGTGAGGGATTGTTGACTTGTACTTATCTATGCCAATACTTTTTCTCTTCCAGGAGAGTGAAGATGCAGTTAAAGTATTAGCAAAGGAAAAAGATCTTTTAGAACGGGAGAAGTGGGAGCTTCGTCGCCAGGCCAAGGAGGCAACAGACCACGCCAGCGCCTTGCGATCGCAGTTGGATTTAAAGGAGAACCGAATCAAAGAACTTGAAGCTGAACTTGCAATGGTGAGATATAAATCAAACTTATTTTCCTATCAATACTTGAAATGGTTTTAAAGCCACTTTTTACCAAACTAATCTCGCCCATAGAATACATACCTGTAATGAAGAAAGTGAATACCTACCCCCCCCCCTTGCCTTAGAATACCAGGCTAATTCAGAGAACTGGCCAGCCTAGGTCTTCAAAAACTGACACTTCCTGGAGTGTCAATTTCTTGGTCTCCCACAAGGCTCAAGGGTTCCTTCACCAACCTCCACATCTATATCCCATACTAGTATTGTGGTTGACAGGAGGAGTCACTCGAAGCTGTGTGGACCAGGAGATATACACTCGTGGAAGTTTTGCTTCTGAAGAAGATTCCACCAGTGATTTTTCTGGATTGGAACAGCATTTGGCATCATGGTCATCGGGAGGGCTAAGTATTCACTTTCCTCTTTACATGCCCTTCATACTATATGGGTCTTTTTTCATTTGGTGTTTGTAGCTTTAACGTGCACCTGTAGTGTCGGGATACAGTATGTAGTGCAGAGAAGGAGAGAAAAGAAAGTGGAAATATTTAGAAGGTTGTAGTGTATTTTTGATGAGGATGAGAAGAGGCAGTTTCTGTCAATTAACTCAGAGAAAGGGATTTTAGTAACCAAAAAATTCCGTTATTCTGCCCGCAGACAACTGACACTTACATAATGCAACTGGATAAGCTTAGGTTGGGTGAGCATTGGCCATACACATAATGTCTACCTCCCCTAGATGTCTCCTCAGCATTATGTCTTCTGCTAAATTACAGGTTCTCTTTTACAAGGTGTGAACCCTGTAAAGCTGTAGTTGTGTCATCTCACTAGCTTCACTAACCTAGAACACATCTATACAGATCAGGGCTCCCTGATTTTTCTCCAGCCTTCTCGATCTGTATACTTGACCAACATAACCGCCAAGCAACTGGCATTTTCATTAGATCGGCAATGGCTGCCGCTTTACCTTCTCCCTTGATAGGGTTACTTTAAATTGTCATCTCTGTTACATGAAATGATGAACACTTTGTAGAGGGGAAGATAAACCAACAGCATGGCTTGGCCTGCAGTAAAAATGAGCGCAGTGAGTGACTAGGAGAGAGGGCGGAGGTGAAGGGGGAACACAAACACAAATCTGGCGGGTACGTTTGGCAGCGCACAGTGTGACAATCTAAGAACAGTATATTTTCGTTGGCTTACAAGGTTAAATTTTGAAGAGCAATGCATGTAGGTGGTCATATAAAATGACGGCCTGTATAGCTTGGTGGCAAAAGCAGAAATGATGTAACTCCTGGTAACCAATCAGATTAAACTCCTAGCAGTGTACGTGTTACATATAATGAAGGTAAATGCAATGCTGCTACTGGTAGCCAATATTATGTTCTCTCTTTACAGTGGAGAAAATAATTATTTGATCCCCTGCAGATTTTGTAAGTTTGCTCACTTACAAAGAAATGAAGGGTCTATAATTTTTTATCATGGGTATATTTTAAGTGATAGAGACAGAATATCAACCAAAATCCAGAAAAAAAACAAACGATACAAATGTTATAAATTGAGTTGCAGTTCAGTGAGTAAAATAAGTATTTGATCCCCAAGCAAAACGTGACTTAGTACCTGGTGGAGAAACCTGTTGGCAAGCACAGAGCTGAGATGTTTCTTGTAGATGGTTACCAAATTTGCACACATCTCAGGAGGGATTTTGGTCCACTCTATAGATCTTCTTCAAATCCTTAAAGTTTCTGGGCTGTAGCTTGGCAACTCGAAATTTCAGCTCCCTCCATACATTTTCTATAGGATTAAGGTCTGGCGACTGGCTAGGCCACTCCATGACCTTAATGTGCTTCTTCTTGAGCCACTCCTTTGTTGCCTTGGTAGTATGTTTTGGGTCAATGTCATGCTAGAAGACCCATCTTCAGTGTTCTGGCTGAGGGAAGAAGGTTCTCATCCAAGATTTTTCAATACATGGCCCTGTCCATTGGCCCCTCAATGTGATAAAGTCGGCCTGTACCTTTAGCAGAGAAACAGCCACAAAGCATCACGTTTCCACCTCCATGCTTGACTGTAGGGATGGTGTTCTTGGGCTCATAGTCAGCATTTTTTTCCTCCAAACATGGCTATTCGAGTTAATGCCAAAGAGCTCAATGTTGGTATCATCTGACCACAGCACTTTCTCCCAATCCTTCTCTGAATCATTTAGATGTTCATTTGGCAAACTTCAGATGGGACTGTACATGTGTCTTCCTGAGGAGGGGGACCTTGCGGGCGCTGCAGGATTTCAATTCATGGTGGCATATTGTGTTACAGATGGTTTGTTTGGTGTCTATGGTCCCAACTGCCTTGAGATCATTCACAAGCTCCTCCCGTGTAGTTCTGGGCTGATCCCTCACTTTTCTCATCAACATCCTTACCCCATGAGACGAAATCTTGCATGGAGCTCCAGACTGAGGGCGATTGATGGTTATTTTTTTTTTTTTATTTCCATTTGGGAATAATCGATCCAACAGTTGTCTCCTTCTCACCAAGCTTCTTGCTGATGGTCTTGTAGCCCATTCCAGCCTGGTGCAGGTCTACAATCTTGTCCCTGACGTCCCTTGACACCTCTTTGGTGTTGCCCATGATGGTGAGGTTTGAATGGAAGAAATAGATTCTGTGGACAGGTGTCTTATTTTTTTTTTTTTTATATACACATAACGAGTTGTCGTAAAGAGCACCACCTTAAACTTGCA
This sequence comes from Lithobates clamitans, assembly GCA_037952925.1. Classification (NCBI taxonomy): domain Eukaryota; kingdom Metazoa; phylum Chordata; class Amphibia; order Anura; family Ranidae; genus Lithobates; species Lithobates clamitans. Next base: position 428,634 of record JBBGZY010000020.1, on the reverse strand, counting down.
GGACTAATCTGTGTACCACATGAGCCCATACTGTAGCCAGTCTGTGGGAGCCAGAATTATTGTTGGTTGGTAGGGGATCAAATACTTATTTTACTCACTGAACTGCAACTCAATTTATAACATTTGTATTGTGTTTTTTTCTGGATTTTTGGTTGATATTCTGTCGCTATCGTTTAAAATACACCTATGATAAAAATTATAGACTCTTCATTTCTTTGTAAGTGGGCAAACCTACAAAATCTGAAGGGGATCAAATAATTAATTTTCCCCAGTGTATATCCAACTTGTTTCACAAGTCTCTTGTAGAGTCTTTAAAATTACCCCCCTTAAAAAAAAAAAAAAAAATTAATTTTTATTATGACTTGCACATATGGATTTCGGCTTATATAAGAACAGCGTGTACAACAAGCATTCACAAAGATTTCACTAAGCACCAAGCAGCTTCATTAAGGCCCCTTCGCTTTAGTTTCAGGAGGTTAAACACATCTTAACAGGATTGGTAGCTCACTTTAAACAAGCTGCTAGCATTCTTAAATAGGCTTCAATAAGCTTCAGCACTACTCAAAGCTTGACAAAAGCCTTCTAAAGTCAGGTAACAGCATGTCGATGGGCTTTTGTTCAAGTCAGAATTTCTTCACTCCCCACGCACGTCCAAAGGAGGTCAACTGCAGGACAGGTTTACCAGTCAGTTTGATTTTGAATGATCTCAGAGGCGTCCAAAGCAAACTTATTGATACAGCCTCAAGACCGTCAACACAGGCTCTTAAAGTGATAGTCAGCACTCTCATTAAGATCTACTAATCTGGAGCTGAAGTTTGCTCTAATGGCCTACAAAAAAAAGAAAAGCTGCTTAAACTATAGGACGATGTATGAGCCAGCAGCAAGGACCACGGCGGTTGAATACTTTCAGCATCTGGGGAGCGGAGATGCAGTGGCTTTTCAATGCTGACCACCGTAAAGCCAAGTATTCTTCTTTTACACCTCCTTTTAGAGGTGGCCTATTTGGTAAAAGTGACCCAGTGGTGACCGGGACACTTAAGTGGGTCTCCTTTTTAACTATGTTACCCCCAGGCCAATTCTGACATTTCTGTCATACATTTTGCCCCGGTTCACACTGGGACGACTTGTCAGGCGACCTAGTTGCCTAAAAAGTCGCCTCCCGTTCTGTACAATGGGACCGTTCTAATAGGAGCGACGCAAGTCGTTCCGACTTAGAAAAAGGTTCATGTACTTCTTTTGGGACGACTTGAGGCGACTTGCATAGACTTCTATACAGAAGTGGTTTTGCAAGTCGCCTTAGATGTCGTGTGCAGGTCGCCTCGGTGAGGCGACCTGCAAGTCGTGCCGCCCCTAGTGTGAACCGAGCCTTAAAAATCAGCATTTTTTTGCTAGAAAATTACATAGAACCCCCAAATTTTATACATTTTTTTTTTAAGCAGAGACCCTGAAGAATAAGATGGTGGGTGGGTGCAATTTTTTTTTGGCACACAATATTTGCTCAGATGTTTTTCAAAAGCAAATTTAAAAAAAAAAACACATCAATGAATTTTAGATAACACAATATAATACCTAATTTTTTGTAAAATATAAAAGATTGTTATGCCAAGTAAATAGATATCAAACATGTTTCACTTTAAAATTACCCACGCCCGTGGAACGGTGACAAACTACGGTATATTAAATTATCCGTAACCAACATTTTAAAAGCTATTACTGGTTATCAGTTTAGCATTACACAGGTCGTTTGGTCCTTGAATTATTTCTCTCGCTCGGGCGTTCGTGGTCATACCTCACGAGTGGTGCGAACTCTGTTTACATATGCGTACGGGACCGATGTGTACGTTCACCTTTGCGCCTGAGTATGGGGGGAAGGGGGCTTTAAAATGTAAAAATGTTCTTTTATTTACATTTATTTATTTTTACACAGTACCCTTTTTTTTAAATAAACTTTATTGCTATCACAAGGGATAAACAAGAAAGTGAGTTACTTTCTCTCTGTGCAGTGCACCGAATGCTGCCGGTCTGATTGGTCCTGGGCTCCCCAGTGGGAGGGGAGTTACTTGAGGGGGGCTGATATAAAAAAAATGATACCAGAATAATGGTTGTAGCCTCAACCATGATTCCAGTGTAGCCACCCCAATATGAAGTTGTGTATATACATACGGCGATACTTAGTCAACACGAGATTGATTTTAAATGGGTGATTGACTGTCCCTACTGGCCAGCTTTAAAACTTCAGGCCAGAGAGCAACTTTGCCTGCAGTGTAGCCCCATAGGAGCTATTTTTCTGAGAACGTAATCAGAATGTCTACTGGTGATCCATATTAACTCCGAGATAATTGGAGCTCAGTTGGTTTGTAATAAACCAGCATTGCGTGCAATTATCCTTGTAATTAGTTTGGCTCCTGATTATTTTCTACATGGCTAAAATTGTGCTTTTTTATGGCATTCTGTCAAGCGTTCCAACCAGTTTTTTTTTTAAACTAACTAAAATTACAGCCTTGATTTTATCTTGGCAAATGAGCTGTAGCCTGCCGGTAAGTTGCCCATAGATTTTTAGATGGCAGTCGGGTCATTTTGCGTACATTTTTTTTTCATACTTGCAGCTCCTCCTTAGGGGGACAGTGGGTCATCTACCTAATTTTTCCAACCTGGCTCAAAATCTTCCCATATAGGAAGCCCATTAGGCTACATGTGTCCTATGGGTGCATCGTGGACTACATGTGCCTCTTGGCTAGTTTACAGATTTGTCTTGGATGTGGCCCTAAAACATTTTGTAACTCATTAAGAATAACTGTACAAATAAAATATAATCGTAAATTGAGCATCAACCATTTCTTTGCTCTCTTGAAAACTGTAAATAATTACTTTGGCAGTCCAGCAAACATGCCATTGCGTTGTGCGGCTGGACTGCTTCCCTGTGTTCCGTCAGATTAGGTGACCTAATCTGACGGAGCACCTGCACCTTTGTTTTCTATAGTCTGAGTTATCTGTGGCTGCAAGGTGCTGGCAAATGATTGACAGCCTAATGCAGGCCCCGCCCACATGTCTGCAGGTTTCAGGCCCAATCAGAAACTGGTTGTGGGAGAATGGGCAGAGCAGGCTATTACTGCACACTTGCCACACAGTGCAAGGTGTATTATGTATTTGGAGGCCCTGGTAGATCGAATTCAGGCCTTGACTTAAAGTGGTTGTAAAGGCTTTTTTTTTTTTTTTTAATTAAAATAACAAACCTGTTATACTCACCTGCTCTGTGTAATGGTTTTGCACAGAGCAGCCCCAATCCTCCTCTACTGGGGTCCCCTGCCGGTGCTCCTGGTTCCTCCTCTTCTCCGAGTGCCCCTATAGCAAGCCGCTTGCTGAGGGAGGGGCCCTTGTGCAGGCTTGCTCCCGAACCGGACTGTGAGTCCATAGAAACACCACGTGGCTCATTCCCACCCCCACTCCCTCCTCCCCTAATTTGATTGATATCAGCAGGAGCCTTAATGCAGAGAACCTTTTGCCTTTACACCCACCTGCTTAAGGACCAGGCCTATTTATGACATTTGTTGTTTACAAGTTAAAATCGGTAATTTTTGCTACACCATTACTTAGAACCCACCAAACACTATTATATATATATATATATATATATATTTTTTTTTAGCAGAGACAATAGAGCATAAAATGGAGATCATTGCAAAATTTTATGTCACACTGTATTTGTGCCGCCCCCACTGACTATAAAAGTGATCCCGTTGGGAATCCGCCGCTGGGGCCAATTTTTTATCAGACGCCGAATTGCCCACTGTATGAACAAATACCGGGGTTATGGCAGCTAGCTGCTGCCATAACAACGGTATAGAACGTCAAAGAAGTGATGTATGTATACAGTGGGCGTTCCGGAAGAGGTTACCAAAATCTCATATAAGGATTAACATTTTAATGTAATCTCAAAGGTCAAAGTGGCCATTTCAACTCACATTGTGCAGGCATGTTCTACTGTCACCCTCGGGTTACCTGCCCTGGAAACTGCCATGTAGCCATCACTGGCATGCATGTATGTACACAGAATTTAAATGAAAAGACTCAGATGCAACAAAGGATCAAAAAAGATTTTTCTTTTTTTTTTTAATGACATTTATTGATACACATGCTTTAGTAAATTCACATTTACTTAAGATTAACATCTGCTTTGTTAGACTTAAGCTGGGTATACACATATCAAAAGCAGATACTGGCTTCTGTTTAGCAGGTACTGGCTTCTGTTGAATGGTCATTCTGGAAAACCAGCATTTGATCAGGGCTTGCAGCCAATGGCTGCATGCGTGGATCTGTGTATTCTGACAGGGGCAGGAGCTCCCCCTGTCAGAATACAAAGACACAGCAGGAGAGGTCCCTGCATCAACATTGTTTGTGTTAATGGAGGGATCTGTGATTTTTTTTTTTTTTCTTCAACCTGCTGGTTGAATGAAAAAAAAAAACTTGGCGTGTATACCCTGCCTCAGTCATGGTGTGAGAAGCTACTGCTGGACTTTGTATAAAGCCTAGAATTCTCTGCAAAATCTGCTTTAGGGGTTACCCAGTAAAATAGAAATATACAGCTAATTTATATATGTTCTAAATTTTCTAAAACATCAGTTTATTTAAAAAAAAAAAATAATAATAATAATAATTAAAAAAAAGATAAAATTTACCAATTCCTCTTCTCACCAACAACATAGTAGTCTGTGTTCACAGGTCTCATAACATAGGGCAAGGCACAGGCCTGTACTGACCATTGGGACTACAGGGAGTTTCCCGGTGGGCCGATGGCTCAGTGGGCTGGTTTCAGTGACAGCCTGTCAAAGTAATGGTTTTCTTGGTTCGCCCTTAACTTCACACAGTGATGTGAGAAAGATGAGAAAAATACAGAGGAGAATAGGTGAAATAGTAAAAGAGGTTAGTGAGGACTCCTTATGTTATGCTACTTATGTTGTTTTGCACAATTGCGTATAGTTTATATACTGTTTTTGTGCTTGTTTGCACAAATAAAGTGGGCCGGTCTGGATGAAGTCCAGGGCCAATTTTTTTATCCCAGTCCAGCCCTGGCAAGGCATGTCAATGCCCATGCAGAATAGACCTGTGCAGAAACCGTGTTTGCTGCTCACTGCCCATCCAACTCCTTATTCATGCCAATGGTTTTGGAATGGCAATTCCAATAAGCTCATATAGGCGTGATGATGAGGCTCCCACAAACTTTTAGCCATGCAGTGCATTTAAAACAGTGTTCTACATGTGAAGCTACAAGATTTTAGTTTGGTAAAATGCTTGACTGTTCATTAATGAATCTGACTGGTTGCTATGGGCCAATAACTAATTTCTCTGGTCAAATAAGCCCACATTGCTGAGAGCAGGCATCTGCTGGTTGCTGTGAGTTACGTACCATTTCTGTCATTTGCCGATTATTTTATATTGGGTGCCGCTTTCTACTTGCATAATTTAACGTGCATAATAAAAAGCAGTCATTAAAAGAATCAAATTCCTATTGCTTACAGCATGGCTAAATGCCATTTTCATTTGCTTCATTGCTCGTGCTTTAGACATATCCATTTCCACTTGAGTGTTTCAGCTGATAACTCTCTCTTGCCTCTAGATATTAACAACTGCATTTCTTTACACTCCTCCGCACACATCTGTTTTTTTTAATAGGAAATAAATAAAAGTAAAACCATGTGTTTTTTTTTAAATGTTATTTGGGCATTCATTTTCTAAAAATATATACAGTAGAAAAATGTTCAGTTTTAAATTTGAGATTTGTGTTGGATTCTTTCACGATAAAGGTGAAGAAGTTCTTGCTTCCTGCAAGCCCATACATCAATAATAGGGTGACCACCACACACTGCTCTACACAATTCTTGGTGAGTTCTCATGTTCTGACCATGCTAATTACAGTCTAATTGTACAATCTCGGTTAAGCTGGGCATACATGGGTCAGCTGGCTGATTGAAAAAAAAAAAAAAAGGGAATGAATTCCCCCATCCACATAAGCAAGGTGGATAGAGGAATCCTCCCCGCTGTATTCTGACAATGGAGACTCCCCTGCTGTCAGAATACTCTGACCAGCAATGCAGCCAATTGGAAAGCCCATTTGTGAAAAATCAATTGACTACACACAAATGGGAACGGCCATAGATGGATCAAAATTTGGCCGAGTCAGCCAAATTTCAATCCATCTATGGCCAACTTTAAGTCGACCAGGAATTAAGTATAGTATACAGCAGCCCCACCTGATTGGTTTGAGTGGGGCTTTACTTTATAGCTGTGGTACAGCTGAACTTCAGGCAGGCAGCTCAATACACCATTGAAAAACATTAATGGGTGTTTTAGGCAACGATCACACAGGCGTACTACAGCATACCCCTGTGTAATGGTTGCATTTGCCCGTACGGGGATGCACAGGGGTAACATGCATCCCTGTGCAGGCAGTCCCATTTATGTCAATTGAAACGCAGAGGTTGCATGCACACAACTGCTATTCCCAATTTGATTGCCACGCAGGTGCATCGCCTTGAATACAGACCTTGTGCGTTCGGGGCCGTGCACAGCCTGGATCAGCACTCGGAAGGTAAGTACTACACCCTATTCCTCTACAGAAAGACCTAAGCATTTAAAGATGAATTCCAGATATAAATATTTTACATACTGGTCCAGACTGGACCAATATAACCATGTATATTCCATACCTGGCTGATGCCCCTGGAAGCTGGAAAACACTGAAGTACACACCGCTACTCCAGTAATCTCCACTTGCTTCGGGGGCCCATGCTAACTGGCCGGTCTGCTGCATTCCGAACAAATGAGGTCGGCCGCTCAGCATGGGCTCCATTTTCTGAATTAAAGCTGGCTAAGTGAATAAGGTGATGAGTGTGACGTCACCACCCAGCAAAGCACCCTCCTCATCTTAATTATATTTAAAACTCTTTCCCAGTATAGCTGGATAATTGGACAATGCCACCAAATGTGGGTATGTGTTCCCTCGCCCCCACATTCTCTCCAATATTCCAATGACTGCCCTGAATTGATCTTATGTAATTTTGATGGAACATACTACCACCTAGTCTACTGTTTATAATAAAAAAAAAAATAACCTCATATCTATTGAGGTGGCGTATACGTAGTCTATGACTTTACGCTTTAGGACTTCTGAGATAGGTTGCATTAGTTCATGCTCCCATCCATTCAAAAAGTATGAAGCCCTGAGGTCCAGGGATGACACCCGCATCCTGTAGATATTGGAAATAGCATGTCTAGTTGTCCCCCACTCATCCATGAGTCTCTCCATTGGGTGAACTCACGGATTGAATGGAGGGGTCTTGGCAAAGAATCCAGAAAATACTGAAGTTGGCTAAATCTCCAGATATCCCATGACGAGGAGCCATATCTGGACATAGGGCATTCCCATTCAAAACATCCTTTAATCCTAGACAATCTGAAGTTGACCAATTTAAATAGGCCTTATTCTATTAATTGATTTTTATTAAATAGTTTGTACCCGGATGTGGCATTAAGGGAACTCCCAAACTCCTAAAGTTTCTACTGTGATAGAGGCTGAGTCTTTAGTCAGATCTCTATGATCAGCCAATCACATGGCAGCAACTTCATGCATTTAAGCATTTATACGTGGTGAAGACGGCTGAAGTTCAAACCGAGCATCAGAATGAGGAAGAAAGGGGATTTAAGTGACTGTTTCCAACACCTTGTTGAATCTATGCCATGAAGATTTAAGGGGGTTCTGAAGGCAAATGGGGGTCCAATCCGGTGCTAGCAAGGTGTACCTAATAAAGTGGCCGGTGAGTTTAAATCTCCTTAACAATAACCTAAGAGTTTTAAAATCTTCCCCTGGTATATTTATCGGAAGAGCCTGAAATACATAGAGAGCCTTCAGAAGAATCACCATTTTAATCACGTTTATCCCACCCAACCAGGATAACCTGCCGATAGGGTAACCGTTCAAATCCTGTTAAGAAGAGGTATATAATTATCTTGATACAAATCCTTCACTTAGGGAGATAGATTTATGCCCAGGGTGCCATTCAGGGAATTTTCTGAATGAATGCAAAGCGCTTGCTAAATGATTAAAATGATAAGGTGACGTTACCACCCCAGAAAGCCTTCTCCTGTGTTCAGAATGCAGCACGGCATCCGTTCAACGTGACACCTGGAAGCAAAGTATTGATCGCAGTAGTAGCCTTGTATACTTCAGTGATTCCCAGCTTCAAGGGTCATCGGCCAGGTATGTTATAATACTGTACATGGTTACATTGATCCAAGCTGGACCGGTGTAACTATGTGTAAAATATCCACACCTGGAGTTCTTCTTGAACCCTTGCAGTAGGGGGGGGGGAGGGGTTGTGTAATTCCTGGAGTTCAGCTTTAGTAGCAGGTGGTGCACCCGGGTGGCAACAGCGATTGTGACCTCTGAGAGTGATTTTGGACAAAGAGCAGATCATTAAAATGGTTTAGACAGAATACAGCAGTCACATTGAGCCGTTGTACAGCAGTGGTGTAAACCAGCACATGTGGTCATCCTATGATTGATTTTTATTTATTTTTTTCAGTTCTTTTACTGAGCATCTATTATTTTTGGAAAATGGCTGCACAAAAAAATTGTTGTTGGAATATTTTGAGAAAGAAAGTTTTTTTTTTTTTATAACCTCATTCAACCAATTCTACTTGAACATGCCTTCCTGGAAATTTTACTGAATGCATCCTGTGCTGTTTTTGAAGACCATTTTATCAGAAGGGTGGAGGTTGGTCACACTGGAGACACTTAGCATGGGAACACAGCCACCTGCCTAGGCCTTAAGTTTCATCCACCACAGATTGAGTCCACTGACCTGCCTTGCTCTGTGAAGTCCTCTCGTCATTGGTAACCTTATTCTGAGAACACCTTATTCCACCCCTGTTTCTGCTGGCCAAGAATCCCCAGACCAATCTGACATTATGCAAACATTACTCAAACATGCCCACATTAGATGTCGTCGCCCCCCTCTTCCTTTACATTAGATGTCGTCGCCCCCCTCTTCCTTTACATTAGATGTCACCGCCCCCCCCCCCCCTTCTTTTACATTAGATGTCACAGTCCCCCCCCTTCCTTTACATTAGATGTCACCGTCCCCCCCCCTTCCTTTACATTAGATGTCATCACCCCCCTCTTCCTTTACATTAGATGTCACCGCCCCCTCCCTCTTCACGTTAGATGTCGTCGCCCCCCTCTTCCTTTACGTTAGATGTCACCGCCCCCCCCTCTTCACATTAGATGTCACCGCCCCCCCCCTCTTCACATTAGATGTCGTCTCCCCCCTCTTCCTTTACATTAGATGTCGTCGCCCCCCTCTTCCTTTACATTAGATGTCGTCGCCCCCCTCTTCCTTTACATAAGATGTCGTCGCCCCCTCTTCCTTTACATTAGATGTCGCCCCCCCCCCTTCCTTTACATCAGATGTCGTCGCCCCCCTTTCCTTTACATCAGATGTCGTCGCCCCCCTTCCTTTACATCAGATGTCGTCGCCCCCCTCTTCCTTTACATCAGATGTCGTCACCCCCCCTCTTCCTTTACTTCAGATGTCGTCGCCCCCCCTCTTCCTGTACATCAGATGTCGTCGCCCCCCCCTCTTCCTGTACATCAGATGTCGTCGCCCCCCCTCTTCCTTTACATCAGATGTCATCGCCCCCCTCTTCCTTTACATCAGATGTCGTCGCCCCCTCTCTTCCTTTACATCAGATGTCGTCGCCCCCCCCTCTTCCTTTACATTAGATGTCGTCCCCCCCTCTTCCTTTACATTAGATGTCGTCCCCCCCCTCTTACTTTACATCAGATGTCGTCGCCCCCCTCTTCCTTTACATTAGATGCCGTCGCCCCCCTCTTCCTTTACATTATATGTCGTCCCCCCCTCTTCCTTTACATTAGATGTCGTTCCCCCCTCTTCCTGTACATTAGATGTCGTCCCCCCCTCTTCCTTTACATTAGATGTCGTCCCCCCCTCTTCCTTTACATTAGATGTCGTCCCCCCCTCTTCCTTTACATTAGATGTCGTCCCCCCCTCTTCCTTTACATTAGATGCCGTCCCCCCCTCTTCCTTTACATTAGATGCCGTCCCCCCCTCTTCCTTTACATTAGATGCCGTCCCCCCCTCTTCCTTTATATGTCGTCCCCCCCTCTTCCTTTACATTAGATGTCGTTCCCCCCTCTTCCTTTACATTAGATGTCGCCCCCCCTCTTCCTTTACATTAGATGCCGTCCCCCCCTCTTCCTTTACATTAGATGCCGTCCCCCCCTCTTCCTTTATATGTCGTCCCCCCCTCTTCCTTTACATTAGATGTCGTCCCCCCCTCTTCCTTTACATTAGATGTCGTCGTCCCCTCTTCCTTTACATTCTATGTCCCTTCACATTCTAAGCCCCTCACCACATCAGAGTCGCTTTGGGCCGGGTTAAATCTTGACGTGGGCTGGATGCGGCCTTCAGACCATAGTCTGGAGACCCATGTTTGAAAGGGAATGAAAAGATGAACTAACTCCAAATTTCCTGGCCACCCCAGGGGCCGTGATGCCCCGCCCTGCCGGTGTAGCACTCTGTACACCGCAATACACAGCCCCAGAGTGAGTATCCTTCATAATTTACACAATGGCAAGCATTCATTGGTCAGCGTGACAACCCTGACCAATGAGAAGCATTTCAAGAGATATGTATGGTGTATGGACCACTATACCGGCAGCATGGGGCATCACCGCTGCTATGTGCAGTGAGGTCTGGAGGGGTGGCCAGTATATATGGAGTTAGCTCACCTTTTTATTTGTCATAAAATTTTAAGTTACTCTTTAAAGCACCAGTGCAAGGTGAAGGACATGCTGAAAATATGACCTGTTGAGGGTACTTGTGGTCTGAGGCTGGGAACCACTGGTATACAGCATTGGAAATAATGGACTAAATCCCACCCAAGCAATTAGGGTCTCTAGGAAGATTTTCTATGATTCTCTACTGTTCTAGACCTTCATATCTGAAGAGAGGTAATTTTTATCAATGAATGATCAAATACTTTCAAAATGGATACCTTTTTAAATGAATAAATCTGGCAAATGATGTACATATGCGGCAGTAATGGACAATGGGAATGAACCTGTTCAGATACAATTTCAGGGAGGCACGTCAAAGTCAAGGACACTGATTCACCAAGCTGGTATAGAACAAAGGCATGCTGCATTGACACACATTGGTGGGTCACTTTAGCATGCCCTAGGTGCTCTTGGTAGCTTGATGAATTAAGTCCCATATATGAGAAGGTTGGCATCCCCTCATTGTATGAAGTATTTCTTACTCGTCATTTTCCTGGCACTGCTTTTTCCATGTCTCTCTCCTCTCCCGTCCCTTTTTTGTGGCTCGCTATAAAAGGATATTCCAGTTAGTCTGTCATGCTTGTGACCTGTTTCTTCAGATTACAAAGTGTGTTGCTCAGAGAAGGGAATACCGCGTTTTTGATCACTACATTGAAAAGGAGCCCTCCACAAGAGGGATAGCGGTAAGACCCAAGTTCTTAGGGGGCAAAAACACCTCTTCTGTTTTGTTTTTATCCCTTTTATTTTCAGTGCAATCTTTTAATTTTTCCTCCTTATTTTGATGACTTTTTATCATTTGATCAGTCTGCACCACTGTTATGGCTAACCAGCACACCTTATTTTCTGAAAGGCACGATTTTTAACGCACTGGTGATAATCGGAGGATCTGCAATGAGGGTTGTACCGGGGGAAATGTGTCTAAAGATGCCAGAACTGATGGTGATAAGTCCCAGCAAAGCAAGCCTCTCTCATTTATACATCTCTGTATAAATGTAGGAAGAAAAGAGCCCAAATTTAAAATGCATTCTTCACAATATGTCTATTGTTCGGGAGGTTCTTAAGGACCCCCTTTATTTGGGTTGCAGCATGTACATTTAAATTGAAATGTTATTAGACTATTTTCTCTGCAGGTTGAATGTCTCTCATTCATACAATAGAGTGAATCAAGAAAATAAAGCAGCATGGCCACTAGATGGCGCAAATGATCATAGAAAATCAATATTTTTTTACTAGGATCATCAGCTCCATCTAGTGGCTATAATGTAGTATTTTACAGATTCAGAACATTCAACCTGAAGACAAAATAGTTTAAGAATGTATTGGACCTTGGCAAAATGGAGGTTAAATCTTGTCACTGAAATCTGTGAGAGAAGTCACAATGCAATTTAATCTGCCAGCAATAAGGGAAAACTAAAATAATTTTTGTAAGTAATTGGCCATATAAAAAAAGTCAGCTGGCATCTGTAGAAGCACACCCTTACAACCCTGAAATTTGGGTTTATTTTATTAAGCAATATGTTACTGTTCATATCTAATGTAATCTTTACCTTGATAGTATGATGTATAGTTGTTATGTTGCATTCTCATTAATGTTGGCTCCTCTACTACTGTGTATGAATTACATTTTATTTTTTGTTTTTTTTTAATGATAATTTACAATAAGTTTCTCCTTGTATAATCATGGAACAAGTTAAAGTAACTGTTGTAATGGGGGGGGGTGACGGTGCGGCGATGGGGGGGCAATTACTGGAACCAATCCCTGGTATGGCTCTCTGCAGCAGCTGAAAGCTGGCTTCTTCTCCTCTCCCTTCCATTGGCTTTCAGCTGCTGAGAAAACCATACCGGGGATTGGTTCCAGTAATTGCCTCCTACCTGTGCACCATACATTTCCCACTGCTGCCCAGGCCCCCCTACCCCTGCACTGCTGCCGGGCCTCCCTCTTCCCCTACCCTCCAGCAGCTGCAAGCACACAATAGGATCCTTCAACATGAAGAGTGGGGGAAGTGTGTGGTAAATTACATTTTACCACACACCATAACCACATGTTTTTGCACACCCCCACCCCAAAAGCTGCACTAGGCAGTGGATGGGGATGTTTACATGACGTGAGCAATCAGGAATATCACCAGCACACGATGTCTCTCCAAAAAATGGGTCCAAAGCTTTATTCAGTGATCACATTGTTACAGCAACATTTTGGAGCCTTGCAGGATCCCTTCATCAGGCACGTCATATGCCTGATGAAGGGGTCCTGCGAGGCCCTGAAATGTTGCTATTTGTTGTAACGATGTGATTGCTGAGTAAAGCTTTGTATCCATTTTTTAGAGACCCATGGTGTGCTGGTGACATTTAACCCATTTTTTGGAGACCCATGGTGTGCTGGTGACATTGAACCCATTTTTTTGGAGACCCATGGTGTGCCGGTGACATCGAACCCCTTTTTTGAAGACCCATGGTGTGTCGGTGACATTGAACCCATTTTTTGAAGACCCATGGTGTGCCGGTGACATTGAACCCATTTTCTGGAGACCCATGGTGTGCCGATGACATTGAACCAATTTTTTGGAAAACCCATGGTGTGCTGGTTACATTGAACAAATTTTTTTGAGACCAAAGGTGTGCTGGTAACATTGGACCCATTTTTTGGAGACCCATGGTGTGCTGGTGACTTTGGACCCATTTCTTGGAGACCCATGGTGTGCCGGTGACATTGAACCCATTTTTTGGAGACCCATGGTGTGCCAGTGACATTGAATCAATTTTTTGGAAAACCCATGGTGTGCTGGTGACATGCCTCAATCTGATTGCCCACGGTTCCGGCCGGTGATTGCTTCAGCACCCACTTAGACACACAGCCACTTTTACGTTAACTTGACGTGGGCGTGATGCCTTAGTTTGCACCTGTGGCAAAGTTTACCAGACATGTAGCAACACTACATGGGGGAAGCGCCACAAACTCCTCACAACCGCGTGCATTGCACACAGTTGTGGCGCGTTTGTCTTTAAAAATGGGGTCAAAACAAGCGCTGAGGAGGTGGCGTATTGCTTCCTCACCACTGGTCAGTAGCCTCTAAAGTGCGATCTGAACCTCGGATCGGGCTTCAGAGGAAAGGGAGTTTTAGAGAAACGTCTAAATCCACCCTTAGGATTTACATTAGTTTTAACGCATAATAGCTGTTAAGTTTGTCCCTAGAAAAGGGGGGGGGTTGAGAACCAAGAAGTGGTCAACACCACTCCACAATAGGAAAACAACTACAGGATTGTTCAGAGAGTGACCAGTGGTAGCATGAGGCCACCATAAACATAAGATTTTCTCCCAGTCTGGCCCAAGCAGCCATATATGGCAGGCATCATCCTAGGTAAGTGGGCGGTTGCAGACCCCCAGGGGTAGACCTGCCGACTGACAGCTCTCATTTACGATGGATGTATTATCTTTAAGAGGAATGCTCCCTCTTGTGGCCAGAATCGATATCTCTAGCAGATTGCCGTTATCCTTCAAGGATTTACAAGATAAGTCCGCTAAAGTCTTCAACATCAGAAAGAACTCGCCTTGTGCACTCTCTGTTCCAATGACTCCAGAGGGACTTTGGGCAAGATTAGCCGCTTCTATTACATTGACCTATTTTATAAGTCCATCTCGGGCCGGCTGGGTTTCACTGGGATAACGTCTGATTGACATTCTACATTGTCTTGAAAATCTCACACCGGCAATATACTGCCTGATGGACTTGACAGGTAAAGTGTTGCTTTTGAAGCGGCTACATCGATATGTACTACTTGGATGCTGGAAATCCTCGGATCGCGGTTAGGTACAAGCGTACAAAGCGTAGTTCCGTGTGTATGGATTAAAAATTTATTTCATGCCAGAAACTTTACTTTAAAGAATTTAAGGCTAATCAAAGAAGCCGGTCGATACAAGCTGTGAAGTCGTTACATTTTCTTTTTTTTTTTGCAGCTTTTGTTAGGGTAGCATATGATATGCAAACTAGAGGTTTTCAGGATCCTGAAATCCAGCCAAGCTAAACTGCCGTTTGACAGAGTTGGAGCGGTGCCCCTTAGCAAACAGCTATTAATTTCCATGAAGAAATGCCAAAATCCGATTGGTTGCCACGAGTGATCTTCCCAAGTCTATTGAATCGTAACAATGTAGGCTGTTTTGTATGAGCAAGCGTCATTTTCTAACACAAGTTAAAAAGACAAAAAAAAGCGGTATTAACCCAAAAGCAAACATTTATTATATTGGAGTTTACCAATTCTTGTGTGTGGTGGCTACATTAGTCGTCTTTTTCACCTGGTGATCCTGCCAGCAAGTCAAATTTTTCAACAGAACAAGCTGCCCCGCAGATGTAGCTGTTATAGGGTTTCGACAAACCATTTACTGACAGACAGGGGTGCTTACAATGATCAGCTTTTTATTTATGTAAAACCTTTATCTAAAAAGAAAAAAAAACTCTTGCTGTAACTGCTTATAAAGTGTTTAGCTGGAGTTTGGCTTCAATTTGAGTGTATTTAAATCTGCTAGTGTGTCTAACACTCCCCTTCCCACAGACTGACAAGGGTGCTGTCCAAATGTGCCCCCTGTGCACATTCATCCAGCGTGGGGACACTCTAATACCAGTGGCGTGTTACTGGCCAGACCACCAGGTGAAAACCGAGGGAAAAAGCCTTAAAAAATGAAAAAAAAAAAAAACTAGCAGCCACCAATCTAATGATTGGTAATGTATTAAATTATTGGTTTGGGGTTTAATAAATTATTAAATAATCATTTATTTAATAATAATAAAAATAAATAATACATTTATATATCATTCGTGTTTCCAGTTTAATTCAATTGGATATTCTTGGTAGGTTGTGCAGGATATACTGGATTGCCATGGGTTCTGTCTTGCCAATCCCAGCAGTCGCCCTCTAGGAACATCCTCCCTGTTACCACTGTACCCAGATCACTTCCTGCCATTTCCACCCGCAAAAACGTCTGCACACAGCACAGTCTGTATGAGAAAATATTCACCCGCAAGCCATAAAGGAAGAGGACTGCAAGTGACTTTTCGTTACGTTCTTCATGCCTGAATGTTAATCAAGGTTTTTTTTATTTTTATCTATGCAGTCATTTACCATTTTTGGTTTAGTGAATCAGCCGGAATATCTTAGTGTGGACCACAATTGTACTTTTCATTTAGATCCAGTTTTTATTATTTAGTCATATTATTGTTATATTGGGGGGGGGGGGGGGTGGAGTTCAAGAATAACTCACAGGATTTACCCCTGCAGGGATTTTCAGCATTAAAACATAGTTTCCGACCCCCATGACTTTCTAAACTCCGTAGTCCTGGAGCTTATCTCTGCACAGACTCGCCACTTTGTCCCCGTCAGCTTTGCGACATGTGAAATGCCCACCTGAGCTGCACAGTCTCCTGTCTAACAACACACCTGGCAGCCATCAGAAATTTGGGGCCCCGTACACAGCTGTAGGCCTGGGCACCCCCCCCCCTCCTTTCCCCGGGCCTGACCAGAAACATCCCCATATATTCAGCACAGAGACCCACCCCCATATGTATATTCAGCACAGAGACCCACCCCCATATAGATTCAGCACAGACCCACCCCCATATATTTTCAGCACAGAGACCCACCCCTATATATTTTCAGCACAGAGACCCACCCCTATATATATTCAGCACAGAGACCCACCCCCATATAGATTCAGCACAGAGACCCACCCCCATATATATTCAGCACAGAGACCCACCCCTATATATTTTCAGCACAGAGACCCACCCCTATATATATTCAGCACAGAGACCCACCCCTATATATATTCAGCACAGAGACCCACCCCTATATATATTCAGCACAGAGACCCACCCCCATATAGATTCAGCACAGAGACCCACCCCCATATAGATTCAGCACAGAGACCCACCCCCATATATATTCAGCACAGAGACCCACCCCCATATAGATTCAGCACAGAGACCCACCCCCATATAGATTCAGCACAGAGACCCACCCCTATATATTTTCAGCACAGAGACCCACCCCTATATATATTCAGCACAGAGACCCACCCATATATATATTCAGCACAGAGACCCACCCCCATATATATTCAGCACAGAGACCCACCCCCATATATATTCAGCACAGAGACACCCCCATATATATTCAGCACAGAGACCCACCCCCATATATATTCAGCACAGAGACCCACCCCCATATAGATTCAGCACAGAGACCCACCCCCATATAGATTCAGCACAGAGACCCACCCCCATATAGATTCAGCACAGAGACCCACCCCCATATAGATTCAGCACAGAGACCCACCCCCATATAGATTCAGCACAGAGACCCACCCCCATATATATTCAGCACAGAGACCCACCCCCATATATATTCAGCACAGAGACCCACCCCCATATATATTCAGCACAGAGACCCACCCCCATATATATTCAGCACAGAGACCCACCCCCATATATATTCAGCACAGAGACCCACCCCCATATATATTCAGCACAGAGACCCACCCCCATATAGATTCAGCACAGAGACCCACCCCCATATATATTCAGCACAGAGACCCACCCCCATATATATTCAGCACAGAGACCCACCCCCATATATATTCAGCACAGAGACCCACCCCCATATATATTCAGCACAGAGACCCACCCCCATATATATTCAGCACAGAGACCCACCCCCATATATATTCAGCACAGAGACCCACCCCCATATAGATTCAGCACAGAGACCCACCCCCATATAGATTCAGCACAGAGACCCACCCCCATATAGATTCAGCACAGAGACCCACCCCCATATATTTTCAGCACAGAGACACCCCCCCCCCCCCCCCCCATATATATTCAGCACAGAGACACATCCCATATAATTTCAGCACAGAGACACATCCCATATAATTTCAGCACAGAGACCCACCCCCATATATATTCAGCCTCATAGCTATTCAGCACAGAGGTATCCCCATCTATTCAGCAAGGAGACATCCCCATCTATTCAGCAGAGATAGTCCCAGCACAGGCCCACATCCAGCAACATTGTAAATCAATTTACCAGAAATGTGATGTCTAACAACTTGTTTCCAATTCACAGTGAGCAGTCAGGCAGGCTACATGCAGCTCAGCACTTCCACACAGCTGAGCTGCGACTGTCGCCCAAACCAGCATCTGGTCTGCAGGGAGAGGATGATATCCCTCGGCGTTCCCCTCTCTCAGGGTTCAGCCGGAACCAAGTGGGCTGCATCGGCTCACTCTGTAGCTGCCCTGCTAAAGCAATAGTATACAGAGCGTGCTTCTCCCTCACTGTCTCTGGCTATGGTGCTGGAACCCAGAAAAAAAGCCCTGGCTGTTACTATACAGTAAGTTAATTGGTTTTGGGCCCATACCAACGAGTTGTACTTGCTACTAAACAGCAGCAACAACTCGTCGGTTGAGGCCTGGGTCCCTGGGGACACCTGGACCCCTTTCATGTGTATGGGTGCCCCCCTAATGGCGGCTCTGATAACACACCGGGGTTGATTTACTAAAGGCAACTAGCTTGTGCACTTTGTAGGTGCAGTTGCACTCTGCAAGGGCATTTGCTCCAGAGTTTAGTAATTGAGGTGAGACTTCACTTTGAAAAGAATACCCAATTACATGCAAGAAAAATAAAAAAACAGCATTTTTGCTTGCATATGATTGGATGATGGAAGTCATCAGAGCTCCGTTCATTTACAAAGCTCTGGAATAAATGCCCTTGCAGAGTGCACATTATATTTGCCTTTAGTAAATCAACCACTCACCTATATGGCAACTGCCTGATCAGAACTGGCCACCTCACCTTAAAGTGGTTGTAAACCCGAAGAAAAAAAACAAACCCTATAAGACAAAGGCATAATGAGCTGGTATGCATCGCATACTAGCTCATTATGAAATACTTACCTTAGATCGACGCTGTTGCAATGGTCCCCGTACACCGCTGTGACCGGCAACATGTCTCCCGGAGTTTTGTCCAGGTTCGCGAGCTCCGGCACTGTGATTGGCCGGAACTGCAAAGACGTTACTCCCGTGGATGCGCGCGGGAGCCGCCGGTCACGTCACGGCTGCTGAACGAGCGAGCCGTTACTTCAGTGCGCATGCACCTTTGACGTCGGCACAAGCGTATATGGTAAATATCTCCTAAACCGTGCAGGTTTAGGAGATATTTCCAGTACCTACAGGTAAGCCTTATTATAGGCTTATCTGTAGGTACAAGTGGTGTAACTAGGTTTACAACCACTTTAAGGCCAGGGTAGACTCTCCTAGTGTCTTTCTCCACAACCATATGCTGCTCCTGCAACAGCTTATCTCCAGGAGAAAGGAGCCCCGAATCGCAGACAGCCCCTTGATTAAAAGGTCTGTGCACCTGCACAATCTCACTGCTGGTCTATAGTAAAATGTGGACCCAGGGTTAGAGGCTTCATCCCTCCCAAGAGTCTTTAAAATCTCTGGACTCCAGAATCCAATCCAGGAGTTGCCAATCCTGGAGGAAACTGCAAACCCAGATATGTTGGAGCCCCTCAACCTTCATTAATGAGAACCACCTTGTGGGACATATGCTCCTTTTTCAACCATGGCAGGGCACAGCACTGTCACATTATTAGCTGTGTATTAATGCAATTGTCACTAGACCTTGTGCATACTGATTTAGTTCCCCCTGCTGTTCCTTGCTCATGGATATCATAACCAGAATAGATTGGGGCAGATGGGCGCTCTGTGTGATTGTGAAAATTACCATGGTCCACAGGGTCAGCCAGCGATGACAATGTAGTCGTCATTGCTGCAGTGTCTTAGCGTGTCGTCCCCCCCCAACTAGAATTCTGCTGAAGTGTACTCAAATAACTGGTCTTTTCTTCTCTTTTTTTTTTTTTTTTTTTTTTTTTTATGAGCTCTGTCTGTACAGTAGTAGCTGGCACTGATATGTACAGACCTGTGTGCAGACTGGCCAGCTCTGTAAACAGTGTCTGTTTACTGTGTAAAGTGAGTCACTGGGAATGGAAGGGTCAAGAGTCATCCCAGTTCACCCATTAGGTACCAGAGACGTGCATTTAAAGTAGAATTACTTCTGATGGAAACAAAATACCAGTCCTCGTATTGCCCATGGTCTGCTTGTGTATAGGCCAGAACTATCCCACTGAATTGAAATTTGTTCAGATGTTCAACACGCAAGATTGTAAAATAATGGTCATACAATATCAGTCCTGTTCACCCCGGCGGCACAATCTGGCAGCTGCTGCTAAGGTACCATAGACACACGAAGACGGTTGGCCAGTCTGGGAATAGATCTCATGTCTGGGTGTCAGAAATTAAAGAGTTAGTTCACTTTTTTTTTTTTTTTTTATCAAAAAGCTGCCAATGCAGGTAAGGGTCAACTGTAGATTTAAAAAAAAAACAAAAACGCAGCTTTGACTAATTTTTTTATTTCAGGTACTTTTATAGCGCCATCAATTTACGCAGTGCTTTACATATACATTGTATGTTCTCATCAGTCCCTGCCCTCAAGGAGCTTACAATCTAAGGTCCCTAACTCACATTCATACATACTAGGGACAATTTAAACAAGATCCAATTAACCTACCATCATGTCTTTGAAGTGTGGGAGGATATTGGAAAACCCAGAGGAAACCCACGCAGGAACAGGGAGACCATGCAAACTCCAGGCAGGTATGTTAAATTGCCCTTGCAATAGGTGTAGGCCATTTATGTATCCTTCTGAAGCCTGGTTGGGTAAACTCCTAAAGATGGCATCCCTCCGTCCTGCCTTGCTGCTAGGACGTTGCTAAGAAGCTTCCAGCCCTTACTGCTCACCCTCACCAAACCCTTCCGCATGTGTGCTTTCTTCTCCCCTGACCAAGGATCACAAATTGCGCATGAGCAGGGATCTGAAGAAAAGGGAGCACCTGTGATGGTGAGGGTGAGCAGTAACGAGGCTGTGAGCATCTTAGCAACAACCTAGCAACAAGAGCAGATGGAGGATCATCTCTGAGAGGACCCCCCCCCCCATCCCTTAGTTTGACATTGATTGGGATAGCATTATTTACAGAGAAACCTTACCATTTGCATTGTCAGTACTGGCATAGCCTTTCCAAAACAGCCACAAACATTCACAAGTAAATCCTTCTCTGTCAAGTTATAGGCAGGTACACAGCTTTTAACCAATATCACTATTCCCCTGGTTTATTGTAGGAGCATGAACGTTAACCTGAGCCCTAGGCTCCTGCCTAGGTTGCCTCATGGTTATCTAGCTCCGTTAATGGGTTCACATAAGTGTCACTGGTTGGAAGTCAAAGGTGGGAAGAGGGATTGGAAAGGTTAGAAAACTTGCCCTGATCTTCATTATTGATTCTTGTATCAATGCTGTTTTTCTAGGTCTCCTTCATACCTATAAATTTGTATACTCAGCGGAGTCAAGCATACAGGTTTATGGAGTGTTCTTAAAACACCTGCATGTCCAACCACTCTCTAAGCCCCAGTTCAAAGGCGTAACTACAGGGGTCCTAATTGTGACCCGGATCCATGCTCCAGGGCACCTGTGTGGCTCCCCTGTACACCTGGATAGGAGGGGATGGTGGGGGGTGACATATAGGGGAACTGATCGCCTCCATTTTCTGCCTGCAGCTGCTGAAACTATGATTCTCCTCCTCTCCCTCAGGCATTGCCGCAGGAGGAAAATGGAGGGAATTGGTCCCTCTATATGCCACCCCTCCTATCTAGTTTACTCTAATTTCTGCTGGCCCCCTTGTTCCCCCCGCAGCTCGGTCAGCTTCCCCATCTTTTCTTTCACTGGCTGCTGTGGGGGATGTGTCAGGATGGAGAGCGGGAAAAGGATCGGTAAATCATTTACCGGCCCCTTCCTTTTCTGAATGAACAGTGTTTGGTCCTGATCACTGACTCTGTCCATTCATGACTGAAGCATTGTAAACTGTTTACAATGCTTCAGTTTGTGAATGAATGGGAAGCTCAGTACAGAGCTTTTCCTGTCCATTCTTTCTGTGCAGCTGAAGCTTCAGCTGCAGAGATGGAGAATATGGGCTGTGTCCTCAATCTCCTTTCTCTGTCTCAAAAGTTAAACATCAGAGGTCTAGCTAGACCCCTAATATTTCACCAAAGCCTCAACAGGCTCCTAAAAAAAAATGTAGAAAATGAATAATAAAATTGTAAAAAAAAAAATAAAAAAATAAAAAACTTCTGGCACCAGTGGTGGAACCAGGTTGCACTTGCGACAAGGCCCTTGCATTCCACCACCGGGCTCTGAGGAAGGAGCCCTGGCTGGAGTATGGGGGGGAGGGGGAATTCAGGATTTCTTGCACCGAGTCCCTGAAGGTTCTAGTTATGCCTCTTGCTCAGTTCACACCTAAACAATTTGAAGCACTTTTCTAGAAGCGCTGCAACACTCAACATGTGGATTCCTATTGCATCCTATGGTGGTGAGCATTGTTTCGATCAAAGCCGAAAAAGGAAATGAGCTTCTTTGAGTCGTACACTAAAAAAAAAAAAAATGTGCATAACATGCTTTACGCACATTTTTATGCCTTTCCTTTTCTTAGTAACCAAAGGCCTGAAGGACACCTAGAGCCTGAAGGACAATAAACTGGCCCTGTGCTTGGAAAGTTTGGAGAACTTTGGCTTAAAGTAAAAACACTCAAGCCTAAAGAAGCCCAAGTGTGCACCTAGCCTAAAGTCTGTGGCCAGCTTTAGAAGGCAGGTATTGGGATCCCTTGAATTAACCATGCGTCTTGGTGGTCAGATGTTTTAAAGAAGGCTTATCCAGTCTGGACACAGAATCAGTGTGGAGCACCAAATGTTGCCTAAATAGAGACTCAAAAGTATAAGTGTCTCCTAAGTGCCCCATGGCGTCCATCAGATTCAGGTATATCCTTTCCGACATGACCTAAAAAACGCTAGTTGATTGCAACGGGCAGCAAACTTTCCTTTCATAGACTTTTAATATCTTTGCTGCTGACTGAACATCCATTATGTTACCGATCTCCTGGGCAGCTCAAGTCAATTAATCCTAAATGCAGCATTAGGACTAATCTTGTTATTAGGAGGAAAAAAATAGGATTGAAGAAATCAGTAATCTTCTTAATTTGTGGTGAAACATTAGCAATTCACAATCTGCATTAATTGAGAAGGTTACAGTGGCTTTAATGCAGTACCGATTTTTTTTTTTTTTTTCAGCCAGCCTGACAAAGATTCGATTGTTACTTACACAAATCCTTAACCCTCAAAAACAGAAGAGGGGTTTTAGGGCAACAATAGTCTGGAGCCCAGAAATCGCTCGGTGTGCTGTAAATTGTGTTGTGCAAATATATTTAATTTCATTTTAAAATAATTGCAAACAGGCTTTTCTGCAATAAAATACACGTACCTGTCTGTTTTGCAAACTCCAGTCTTCGGCCATCTTGATTGGCCAGCATGGGATGACTTGACTCCTGAGCATGCGCTGCTCAGTTTACATTCCGGGACATCGCCTGTGCGCTGGGATGACTGTACCCCTGCACAAGTGGTAATAAACCCAAAAGCAAACATTTATTATATTATAGCTTCCCAATTCTTCGATGTGATTGCTGCATTCGTTTTCCTTTTTTAGGCTTTCTTTCTTCTATTTTCATCTAGTGATCCAGCCAGTAAGTCTGTTTGTCGCAAGAGCAAGCTCTCTTGCAGATGTATCAGGTACAGAGGCGAGACAAATCATTTAACACTAGCAGGGATGCTAACAATGATCAGCTTTTATTTATGTAAAACCTTTATCCCTAAAATAGAAAAAAAATGTTGCTGTAACTGCTTATAAAGTGTGAGCGGGAGTTTAGCTTCAGTTTGTTAGTGTATTTCAATCTGCTAGCCCATCTAACATTCCCCTCCCCCCAGGGGAGCTGCTATCCAAATGTGCCTCCTGTTCTCCTTCATCCAGACTGAAGGCTCTAATACAGGAGGTATGTTTACTGACCAGATCACCAAGTGGTAAAAAAAAAGGCTAAAAAAAACGAATGCAGTCACCACATCTAATGATTGGTAAGCTGCAATAGACTACACTTTTGGTTCTGGGTTTAAAGGAGAAGTCCAGCCTGAGCTTGTTAGGCTGGGCTTCTCCTAAGGGTCACAGAAGTGCAATTCATTTTGCACTCCTGTGACCCTTTTTTTAGCAGAGAGGGGACTGAAGACATCTCTGCTGATGTCACCAAGATCAGTCCAGGCAACGCGTCATCCCGGCTCTGGAAGTCTGGATCCACCAGGTGCCTGGACCGATAGGCGTCTCAGCCTCTCAGTGAGCTGCTGAGAAGGCCGCTCCCTACCCCTCCACAGCTCCAGTGAGCGTGGAGGAGCAGAGCAGGAGAGATGCTGACTGACAGGCAGCAGCTCTCCGCTCAGGGAGGTGAGAGAACCGAGCCATCGGCGGTGTTCGGTGGCTCGGTTCTCAGTGAAGAGGCCACGGGGGACAGATGCTGCATCCACCTAGGTAAGTATGATTATGGGATAAAAAAAAATCCCATACTTCTCTTTTAATACCACTTTAAGTCATCCAACACTGGCCAATCAAGATGGCCGAAAACCGGTATCCAGGAGAAGATGCCAGCTGCAATGAGGGACCTCACGGACATCGGACCAATGAAACTAAGGTAAGTATTTCATTTATTTTTTTCTTTGCCTTAGTTGTATATGTTGGTACTCCTCTGCCTGATGCCTGCTGAAATTTAGCTTTGTCATTTGAGGGGAAACAAGTATTTGATCTCCTGCTGATTTTGTACGTTTGCCCACTAAAAATTATATATGATCAGTCTAACATTTTAATGGTAGGTTTATTTTAACAGTGAGAGACAGAATAATAACAACAAAAAAATCTAGAAAAGCACATTTAAAAAAAAGTATTTGATCCCCTATCAATCAGCGAGATTTCTGGCTCCCAGGTGTCTTCTATACAGCTAACGAGCTGAGATTAGGAGTGCTCCTAATCTCAGCTTGTTACCGGTATAAAAGACACCTGTCCACCAATCCATCAGATTCTGATCTCTCCACCATGGCCAAGACCAAAGAGCTGTCCAAGGATGTCAGGGACAAGATTGTAGACCTACACAAGGCTGGAATGGGCTACAAGATCATCGCCAAGCAGCTTGGTGAGAGGGTGACAACAGTTCATGGGATGATTCGCAAATGGAAGAAACACAAAATAACTGTCAATCTCCCTCGGTCTGGGGCTCCATGCGAGACCTCACCTCGTGGAGTTTCAGTGAGCATGAGAACGGTGTGGAATCAACCCAGAACTACAAGGGAGAATCTTGTCAATGATCTCAAGGCAGCTGGGACCATAGTCACCAAGAAAACAATTGGTAACAGTACGTCGTGAAGAACTGAAATCCTGCGGTGCCCGCAAGGTCCCCCTGCTCAAGAAAGGCCTGTCTGAAGTTGCTAATGAACATCTGAATGTTTCAGAGGAGAACTGGGTGAAAGTGTTGTGTTCAGATGATACCAAAATCAAGCTCTTTGGCATCAACTCAACGAGCCATGTTTGAAGGAGGGGGAATGCTGCCTATGACCCCCAAGAACACCATCCCCACTGTCAAATATGGAGATGGAAACATTATGCTTTGGGGTTGTTTTTCTGCTAAGGGGACAGGACAACTTTACTGCATCAAAAGGACGATAGATGGGGACATGTACCATCAAATCTTGGGTGAGAACCTCCTTCCCTCAGCCAGGGCATTAAAAATGGGTCGTGGATGGGTATTCCAGCATGACAATGACCCAAAACACACGGCCAAGGCAACAAAGGATTAGCTCAAGGAGAAGCACATTAGGGTCCTGGAGTGGCCTAGCCAGTCTCCAGACCTTAATCCCATAGAAAATCTGTAGAGGGAGCTGAAGGTTCGAGTTAGCCTCGAAACCTTAATGACTTGGAGAGGATCTGCAAAGAGGGGTGGGACAAAACCCCTCCTGAGATGTGTGCAAACCTGGTGGCCAACTACAAGAAACGTCTGACCTCTGTGATTGCCAACAAGGGTTTTGCCACCAAGTACTAAGTCCTATTTTGCAAGGGGTCAAATACTTATTTCAATCATTAAAATTCAAATCAATTTATAACTTTATAACAAATTATAATAGTGTTTTTCTGCATATTTTTGGTGTTATTCTGTCTTTCACTGTTAAAATAAACCGACCATTAAAATTATAGACTGATCATTTCTTTGTCAGTGGGCAAACGTGCAAAATCAGCAGGGGATCAAATTAATTTTTCACTCACTGTACCTGTTCTCAGTCGCTGATGAGGGGGAATTTGAAAGAAACTGGCCAGTGGCATGATAGTTCTGCATCAATGAGAACGGGGACAGAAATTCCAATATAATTTTTTTTTTTTTTTTGCATTGGTACATGCTGGCATTCCCCAACTTTACATGCCTTTATTTGCCAGCAGTTTGCTTATTAGCTGTAAAAAAAAATGAGCAGCACTGTAGCTTAGTGGTTAGCACATCTGCATTTCCTCCTGTGACTTGCATGGTTTTCCTCCCACACTCCAAAGACATGCTGGTAGGCTAATTGGCTTCTGTCAAAATTGGCCCTAGTATATGTGTGCGCATGTAAGATAGGGACCTTGAATTGTAAGATTCATTGAAAGAAGGGACTGATGGAAATGTGCAGTATATGTAAAGCACTGAAAAAATTGTTGGCAATATACTAAAAAGTACTTGTAAAAAATAAATAAAATTAGCAAAATTTACAAGATTGCCTCCCCTCCCCCCATAGACTCGGGTTTCCCAATTTCCGAACAAGATTTGCCAAACCCTTAGCAAGTTGAATCTGGAAATATTTGGCCGTCATTAGCAGGGATCGCCCCCCCCCATCTGCAGTTTGAAACTTAAGCCTGGTACACACTACTAGAGTTTTTTTTTTTTTTTTTTCAACACAGCGGGCTGAACAAAAAAATAACTGAAGCGCTCAGGAGGAGCTGCTGTACTATCTAATGTTAGTATAACGATCTCCCATGCTGTTCCATTGTGTTCAGAAGGTGGATGGCCCCCCACCAGGACACTCCGGTCATGACTGGATGCCGATCGGCAGATATTTTTCGGTCATGCCCCTTTGACAGAAGCCAGGCCAGCAGCTGTACACACAGGCCGATTTCAGCCGGTTTCTATTCGGCTCGTGTGTACTAGGCTTTACTGGCAGGTACTATAAACTTACTGTACAGTTATAGTTTTTTTTATTTTATTCCGCCTGCAGCGAGGATGGAAAAATCCCCCTGCTGGGTATTTGTATGTAATATCCGAACCCAAATTGCTATTGAATACCCAAAGAGCAGCTGTATCTGTTTGGCCAACCTTTTCCCTCCCAGCTCCTTTGATTTTTCAACTGAATGGATGTTGGCCAGAAAGGGACCAACAGGGCCACCCTTGATGCAAATTTTGTCCGGTTCATTAAAGTTGAACTTCACCCAAAAGGAAAAGTTCTGCTTTGCTGCCTCGTGCCCCCTTCCTCTAACACCCTTGGACAGTTTTTTTGGGGGAGAAGGGGGGGGAGCAGGTACCTGATTTCGACAGGTACCCACTCCCACTTCTGGTCAGATCACAGCAGTTCTCCTCTCCATAACCCCACCACCACCACCTCCTACCCTGCTTGCAACCTGTGTCATGTCCCAGAAGACTGTGGGACCATTGACAAAGCCTAGTGTGGCTCGCGACAGCCGGCTGTAAAGCTGCAAGAACTCACAGCTGGCTGCCCACAGTTAACATGCCGGCGCCAGGAACCCAAAGACCGGTAAAGAGCTGGCTCTTGTGAGGACTATGCTGAGTCCATGGTCAGTATTTGTAGCTGCTGACTTTAAATGATTGGTTCCTAGGGTGAAGAACCTCTTTAAGAACCCACACAGTGTATGCCCAGCTTTAGAGTCATCTTGCTATAAAAAATGTATATAAGCACATCGATTCTTTTTTTTTTTTTTTTTTAAATCCATAGTGAGGTTCCCCTTTAATATCATACCCAATTTCCATCATTCAGAGCTTAGCTGTTAAGGAGAATGTGTCTAGAGCTGTCACGGTTTTGAGGACCTTAGGAATAAGAAAACCCACAAATGACACAAATAATTCACCTCAATGTTCTGGATAATGGGAAAATCAAAGACTTACAGCCCCAGTGGGGGCAATTATGTAGACCTCTGGTGCACCAGGAATTCCTGACTTTAAACAGGCTGTAAATACTATGTCAAGACAAATGAGATAGTGTAAATACCACGTCTAAATAAGATCCCAATAGAAAGCATCTTGATAAATATCCCCTCGGGATAGAGATGTTGCTCCCTTTTTAAACACTTTGCCGGATTGAAATGGTCCCCAGTGGTGCATTCTCATTTGCACTTTGGAAGCGGTGATTGGAGCTATGAAAGGCTGACAGTTTCATTCGGTTACAGCTGCTATATAAGCAAAATAAAATTTTGACTGGGTAATATATTATATTTGATTTCTAGAACTGTCGGATGAAAGCCCAGAAAATGAAGGACTCGTACATTGATTTCCTGTTGCGTAGTCTTCAACTGCATAGTGTGACAGAAGCATTTGTAGTAGAATGTGCATGTCAACAAGAGGGGGTAACTATAAAACCTAACCAGAAGACCTGACCAGAACCAGAAGAGGTCCAGTGTGGTTAGTTTGCATAATGGTGTTACAGGCAGCAGGGGCATTTGAGTAGTTCATTGGTGTACAAATTGCAGGTAAGGAGGTCTCAGCCAATGCTTTCTGAAAAATGTATTCAAATTTGTCTAGTAGCCAAAACAGGTATTGAGAGAAAATCACTTCAAATTGAAGAAATATTTGGTTGTCACCAGACAACCCAAGAGTTTCTTTCACTCTCAGTGATAATAGTCACCAGGACAAATACAGAAGGTAAATCTCCCAAACAAGGACACGGACGGCAATAAAAACCCAACAGGTGTTCTAATCCCTCTCCAGTCTATCCAAAACTGTAAAAAAAATAGTTTTGCCTTTAGTTATAAACTGGCATTCCCCTGCAAATGAAGACACAATGTAGTCACCTTATGGCCCTTGTCTCTTGCCGTTCCCTCTTTTTACGCCTTTATTAGTCTCTTTGGCATTTGACACGTCCAAGTGTCTTGAATGGTTGTGTCTTATGCCGCATGCCCTGGCTCCTTCCTCTAACCGTTAGATCAATGCAGGACTCTGTAATGACATAGGGTTTGTAGGAAGGAACCAGAGTGTGTGGGACACAAGCACCGCCAAGAGGCTTGAATGCCAGAGAGAAGACGATTAAGTGTTGGGAAGGTATGAAACCTGGTCTGCCGATAATTATACTTCCTCTTGTAATACACAGGAGCAGGGTCGGACTGGCTTACCGGGATAGCAGGAAATTTCGCCCCCTGCCCTGGAGCCGCTTTCAGCAGGGATGATCTTGGGCAGGTGCACAGGGTGCACCGTGCCCAGGAGCCGCGAGCTGAGGCAGAGGGGGTTGCCAGGGCTGGCCCTACCATGCGTCCCGCTGGGTCCACTGGGCTGCCTTGGAGGGGAGGGGGGGCGAGTGCCGCCGGATTACAGAGTGGGGATCTCCCACTTACCTGCCTCCTGGACCTGCTCCTATGATAGACAGCACACTGGTCCAATGCCGGGACGTGTGATGTCTATCATAGGAGCCAGTCCAGGAGGTGGGATTTCATATGACAGCGGCCGCTGGGTAAGCGGGAGACTCCAGCTCTGTGTAATCCGGCGGCACTCCGCTCTCTGATTCCCATGCACTGGGGAGGCTGCATTTGATGGGCACTGGTGAGGCCGCGCTGATGGGCACTGGTGAGTATAATACTAATAGTCAACTAAAATATAACTAAAACAACTCAGACCCCATACACACTATACAACTTTTGTTGTCCGATTACCTTTAGATTTACCAAAACCATGTAGTGCAAGGGCCTGCCTGATTGCATACAAATTTAAACTCTTAAGGTTTGACCTAATATTATATGGTCTTGGTAAATCTGAAGGAAAAAAATCTACAGAAAATTGTATAGTGTGTGTCCAGCTTTAAACTAAAATGGCATTTTAGTCAAGACTAAAATACAACTAAAATGGCATTTTAGTCAAAAGACTATAACTAAAACTAAATTGAATTTATATTACAACGGCTAAATCTGTGTCTGTAGTGCATGTTCAAACCTTAATACCATAAATAATAAACATGTTATTAGATTTTTACTCCAGGTGTATATAATGTTTGGCAGTTCTAAAGAAATAATGCATTCAAATTTAACTAAACCTGTTCGATTTTAGTCGACTAAAATATGACTAAAACGACTCAGATGACTAAAATATGACTAAAACTAAAATGGCAATATAGTAAAGACTTTAACTGAAACGAAATCTAAATTTGATGTCAAAATTAACACTCATGGGCACTGGTGAGGCTGCATTGATGGGCAGTGATGAGGCTACGCTGATGAGCACTTGTGAGTATAATACACTCTTTAAATGTGCTTCAAAATGCATGGTTTTCCCTTTTATGAACAAGAAAATGACGTTATGCTGTTGGGCTGGTATAATAATGCTATTGGGCTGGTATGAAATTTCCAGGGCTGGTTTTTATTCCCAGTCCGGCCCGGCACAGGAGGGCTGGTTTGTTATTATTTAGAGACTTGATAGGGTCTCTTTAATGATGCCCTTGTCACTTTATACAGAGTAACAGATTTCCCTGACTTCCACCCCAAACCCACTTATACTTACCTTTGCCCTGCTCCCTCTGTGCTCTGTTGGTCCCTTGGAGCCAGGAGTCCAAGCCCTGTGTATGTTCGATGTGGAATGGTATTTCAGCTTACACAAGGTTGATGATATCACCTTCCTTCCTCAAGTGTATTCAGGCCTGAGCCCTGTATCATGGGAGGAGGTTATGGGGGGGGGAGTGTTAGAGTTGGCTGGAGCTTGATATAAGGTAAGGCTTCTTCAACTCCCCTAGACATACCTAGATAATGAATTTCAGGTATGGTTTATTATTATATAGTTACAATGGTCCAGCTTGGGCCAGTGTAACCATGTACAATACCATACCTGGCTGATGCCCCTGGAAACTGAAAACTCCAGTGATCTCCACTTGCTTGCAGGTCCCAACCAAAGCAACTGGCCTGATACATTCTGAACACAGTAGGTCGGCCGGTCAGCAGGCAAGGCAGTGACGTCACGCTCTCCAACTTGATCAATCTGAGAACGCTTTGCATTTATTCAGTAGGTACAAACCAATCACTGAATAGCACCTGTGTTAACAATGCATCAGGCCAGACACTTAGCATGGGACCTGGAAGCAAGTAGGGATCACTGGAGTAGCTTCCAGGGCCATTGGCAACGTATGGAAAATGCATAGTTACATTGGTTCAAGCTGGACAAATGTAACTTTTTTAAACACTTCCTGACCGGCTCATGTACATTGACGGCGCAGGGGAGCCAACCTGCCGCCGTAAGAGTGTGTGAGCCGGTCGGGAAGTGGTTAAAAAAGTTACATTGGTCCAGCTTGAACCAATGTAACTATGCATTTTCCATATGTCGCCAATCGCCGTACCTGTACATCGGCTTATTTAAGAGCCATAGCAGGCGCGCGCCCGCTGCACAGCGGGGGACCGCCGGCCACCCGCAGTAGTGGGCATGGGCACAAGAGCCAGAATGGGGATTTGTGTGTGGAAACACACAAATCCCCGTTCTGACAGGAGAGGAGAGAGATCTGTTGTTCCTAGTAATTAGGAACAGCGATATGTCTCCATCTCCAGTCAGTAAACTACCCCCACAGTTAGAAACACACACTAACCCCTTGTTCGCCCCCTGGTGTTAACCCCTTCCCTGCCAATGACATTTACACAGTAATCAGTGCATTTTTATATCACTAATCACTGTATAAATGTCAATGGTCCCAAAAAAGTGCAATATCGCAGATCGCCGCCATTACTAGTAAAAAAAGAAAAAAACAATAATAAAAATGCCATAAATCTATCCCCTATTTTGTAGACGCTATAACTTTTGAGCAAATCAATCAATATATGCTTATTGCGATTATTTTATTTTTTTTTTTTAACCAGAAATACGTAGAAGAATACATATTGACCTAAACTTATGAATAAATTTGTTTTAAAAAAAAATTGAGGGATATTTATTATAGCAAAAAGTAAAAAAAATATAGTTTTTTTTTTTTCAAAATTGTAGTTTTTTTTTTTGTTTGTTTATAGCGCAGAAAAGAAAAACCATAGAGGTGATCAAATACCACCAAAAGAAAGTTTGATTTGTGGGAAAAAAAAGGACTTCAATTTTGTTTGGGTACAGCGTCGCACAACCGGTAATTGTCAGTTAAAGCGACGCAGTGCCGTATCACAAAAAATGGCCTGGTCATTGAGCAGCTAAATCTTCTGGGGCTGAAGTGGTTAAAAAAAAAAGAAAACAGACCTAGAATTTATCAGTAACTCTTGCAGTGCAAGGTGGCACCACTGCAAGGGTAGATTTTTTACATTTTACTTGGATTTGGGTTAAGTTAGCATCTTTCTGTATTGGGAAGAAAGAATTATTAGCTGGTCATAATGGACCCCAGGGGCGTTGCTAGGTCTACAAAAGATCTGGGGCTACAGCCCATAGCAGCGTAGTATATATATCCACAGAGAGCCCCCCACTTACATCAGGGTCCCCAGAGAGCCCACTTACATCAGGGTCCCCAGAGAACCCCCCCTTATATCAGGTTCCCCAGAGAGCCTCCTCCTTACATCAGAGTCCTTAGCGAGCCTTTCATCAGGGTACCCAGAAGGCCCCCCACTTACAACAGGGTTCCCAGGGAGCCCCCCTTACATTAGGGTCCCCAGAGAGCCTCTCCCTTGCATCAGGGTCCACCGAGAGCCCCACACTTACATAAGGGTCCCCAGAGAGCCTCCCCTCCCCTTGGGGACCCCTGCAGAGACTCGGGGCTATTGGCCCCAGATTCGGGGCTATAGCCCCAAAAGCCACCCCCTAGCGACGCCCCTGATGGACCCTAATGGCAAACAACTGTTTTCATTCTCACATGCTGCCCTGTAAGCACAGACCGCAAATGTACAGTACAGGACTTCCCTAAGGTTGCTATATCTGAAGAAAGCAAAACCTGAGTATCTTCACAGTTTGATTAGAAAAATAATATTTTCTAAGAGCATTAAATAGGGGAATAGTCATTTGGCTCATTCTTGGATCTTTAGAAGCGATCTTGCTTTAGGATCACTAGAGGACAAATACTACGAAATTTTATGATATCAAATTGTTTAGAGGGCTTTACTGCTTAATGTCATCTCTCCTCGCTGTTCTAAACCAATGTTGGCCAGAAATTGAGGAGGATGGGAGATTGCAGACATTGCACCTCTTCAAAACTATGAGTTGTATTATAGTTTGACCTTCTTAATGCCACAACTTAATGAGCAGATGGGGAGGAGGTGCCAACTCATAATATGGATGTTTTTTGACATTTTGTTCACTTTACAAAGTTGATCACTGTAGATTATTTTCTAGTATTTCGCGCAAGGTCTGCTTTTAGAACTTCTTAATTTTTTTTTTGTACCCATGATTGAACATATTTGACTTGGAGTCAAGCTCTGGCAAGTTTCATTGGATTTAAATGGGCAAAATATTGGTCCTTGGCTTTGAAGGAGCTGAAGAAAGAAGCCATAAAATCTTTCAGTTGGCAGCTGTGACCATAGGAGGCCTTCGGGAATTTTTTTGTAGTGTGTGTGGAACAGCTGAACGTAAACTGGGAATTCCCCAAATTCCTGGAACGTTGAGTGTGCTGTGTCAAGTCTTCATACTTGTGCTATGTAAATCTACTTTCCACAAGTAATAATTACTGCTTCAGTGCAAGCAAACGATGAAGTGTTTAGAGCCTGTTCTCACATTCATAACAATTTCAAGTCATAAACGTGTGACCCAGAGCACATCAGCAGGCTGGCAGATGGAGTGCGATTTAGAAACTGATGCTGGAAATCTCTAGACAGTGCTATTTTTGATACCGTTGTTCTACTTAAACTAGATTTAGACCTGCATTGTGGAAGCTGCCATTTTGAAAATGGAACAATTATATTGGTTACAACTTTTGACATAAATAAAGAAATTAAATCTAAAGCCAAAACTTTTTTTTTTCGATTCGGATAGAGCAGGAAGCAGTTATAACCGTTTTGGGGAGATTTTCCTTTCACTTCCTGTCTACCAATGCAATGCCCCCCCCCCCCCCACTTCTCTTAGACAGTTGTCTATCATAATTTAGGGCCCATTCACACCACAATATGCACATTTCACACAGCTTGGAGACGCGCTGCCCTTGCTAGACGCATCCGTGTGACATTAATTGTTAATGGCACCCCAAACGCATCAAGTAGACATTTGTCATTCTTTTTACTATAGAAGTATTGAAAATACCTGATTTTGACAATCCCTATGCTAAGCAAGGAAATGGATGCCTTCCTAATGTACTCAGATGCAGGGGAGTTGCTAGGTCTACAAAAGATCTGGGGCTAGAGCCCATACCAGCATAGTAAATAAAGTCATAGGCTTGGGCGGCCATACTCATGTATATACAGTAATAAACGTGTGTGTGTATGTATCCCCAGAGAGCCCCCCACTGACATCAGGGTCCCCAGAGAGCCCCCCACTGACATCAGGGTCCCCAGAGAGCCCCCCACTGACATCAGGGTCCCCAGAGAGCCCCCCACTGACATCAGGGTCCCCAGAGAGCCCCCCACTGACATCAGGGTCCCCAGAGAGCCCCCCACTGACATCAGGGTCCCCAGAGAGCCCCCCACTGACATCAGGGTCCCCAGAGAGCCCCCCACTGACATCAGGGTCCCCAGAGAGCCCCCCACTGACATCAGGCTCCCCAGAGAGCCCCCCACTGACATCAGGGTCCCCAGAGAGCCCCCCACTGACATCAGGCTCCCCAGAGAGCCCCCCACTGACATCAGGGTCCCCAGAGAGCCCCCCACTGACATCAGGGTCCCCAGAGAGCCCCCCACTGACATCAGGGTCCCCAGAGAGCCTCCCCCTTAAATCAGGGTCCCCAGTTAGCCTCCCCCTTAAAACCAGGGTCCCCAGAAAGCCTCCCTCTTGCATTAGGGTCAAAGAGAGCCCCCACTTACATCAGGGTCCCAGTGAGCATCCCCTCCCCTTGGGGACCCCTGCAGAGACCCGGGGCTATGGGCCCCAGATTCGGGGCTATAGCCCCAAAAGCCACCCCCTAGTGACACCACTGCTCAGATGACATCTCCTCTCCTCCAGTACATACAGGATGCCCTAACGAAGGGTCTGTGCTCTCTTGGCCAATTGTGTGTGCGTGATAGCTCCGGATGGATAAAAGTAAAAGTTGCTTCAGATGGATCTACTGTAACTTGATTTTTCCTTCAAAGAAGCAGATCCATGGTAGAAATATAATCTAGGACAGGGATATGCAATTAGCGGACCTCCAGCTGTTGCAAAACTACAAGTCCCATCATGCCTCTGCCTCTGGGTGTCATGCTTGTGGCTGTCAGAGTCTTGCTATGCCTCATGGGACTTGTAGTTCTGCAACAGCTGGAGGTCCACTAATTGCATATCCCTGATCTAGGAGGACCCTTTTCTGGTCCTAGGCTGCGACCCCTCTGATAGCGATAAAGAAAGCGCTCGCCAGATGGTAATTTCTTGGATTTATACTGAGGAGCGCCCGGTACAAAAGTTCATCTCACTAGAAGGACTTTTTGAAACATTTAATGGCGAAGAGCATCAATATAGCCAGCTGACCTAAATGCCAACAGGAGACGTTAGGCTGGCCATAGACAGTGGGTTTATTTCCTGCAACTACGGGTTGCAGGAAAGAAAATTACTCGATTCCCCCATCGACATGGACAGTGTTGACAGGGGGTATTCCTCCCGAGAAGCTATTGTGTTGTGGCTATAACAGCTGCTAGCAATAATTGCATGTAAATTCCAGCAGGCTCGTTCTACCCAAGTTGATCAATCGATCAACTTGGGCATATTCAGCCTGCCCATGCATGGTTCGAATCTCAGCCGGTATCTGCTGAACTGTCTGAGATTTGAGCAGTCTATTACCAGCTTTAGTCTTCATCAAGTCTTTCCACAGCCCCCCCCCCCTAGTGCTTCTATAAACATCACCTGCTCAAGCCCTGAAGCAGGGGGAGGCTTTTTTTTTTGCCAGAATGTGTTGGGTCTACTTGATGCTCTTAACTATTAGACCCCTTTCACACTGGAGGCGTTTTTCAGGTGCTTTATCACTAAAAATAGGGGTGCTTTACTGCTAAAGTGGCCGCGCTGTCAATGTGGAATTGCTCTTAATGTTTCAGAAAAGTCCTTCAAGTGAGATGAGCTTTTGTACCACTCCTCCGTACACATCCAAGAATTTACTGTAGTCAGCCAATGACATTACAGGCTGATGAACAATGGCGGTCTTATGGAGAGTGGCATGCAGGATGTCGCCCAGGAAAGCATGAAGGACAACATAATTCCCCAGCCAGAGCTACATCATGGCCCTGACCTTATCCCAACCCGGTCCACTTGAACCACATTGGGGGGAAGAGGTACTTGTGGTCACGTGACCCTTTGATAAAACTTGATTTTTCAGGACAATAAATTTAGGGTTTAAATAATGTGAAGTACCGTATATTATGGGATGGCTTTCTTGTTAGTTGCAGAAGCTTTAGGTGTACGCAGGCTAAGTAATGTGCAAGTGTAATACTGATAGGTATTATTTCTTACAGAGATCTCAATTCTTCCCCTGCCAATTCCATCATTTTCCTTTCTCTCCAGAAGGATGGTACCATCTGTGTTCAGGCATTATTCAGGATGAACATCCACTTCTTGAACTGAGGTTTAGATTTGATAGTCATGAAAATCCTGGTGTCTGCGCAATTCTTGGTTCTATTCACAAATGTTTAACACAGGCCAGCTCCCTGCTGCAGACCCATGTGACTTGCTACAAAGTTACAGCATAGGAAAGGAGACTGAGAAAATGATTTGTTCTGCCTGCAGCAGACTGATGACATCTCACACATAGGAAATAAGTTGGCGCTTGCGCCAGACTCAATGTGAACCCACCAACCTAATTGCTCATAGGGGAAGGGAATAGTTGAGATGAATTTTAAAAAAAGTGACTTGTATAAAAGTCCATATAGAATCAACTTGAAAGCAGCCCAGTGGAAGATAAGAAGGGTCTTTTGGAACAGCTGAGAATAAAACACAGGCGCCACTCTAAGGCCTCTTTCACACTGGGGCGGTAGGGGGCGCTATATTTAGAGCTGTTTTACTGCGGTATTCGGCCGCTAGCGGTGCGGTTTCAACCCCCCACTGGCGGCCGAAAAAGGGTTAAAACCCCTCGTATAGCGCGGCTATAGCCGCGGTATCACCGCGGTAAAGCCGCGCTGTCCCATTGATTTCAATGGGCAGGAGCGGTTTAGGAGCAATGAATACACCGCTCCAAAGAAGCGGCTGACAGGAGATTTTTTTTCTTCTCCTGCCAGCGCACCGCTTCAGTGTGAAAGCCCTCGGGTCCTGGGTCTGGAACACACGCAGAGGGAGCCGAGGGATGCCGTCACTTCCGGGTAGAGGAGAACCAATAGGCGACGCGTTTGCGGAGCATGTGCTCCTTCAGGCCTAACGGGGGCCATGTTGGATAAGGGCTTATAAGCACAGGAGACATCGCTACTGCACCGACTTCACGGATGTCTGGCAATGTGTGCCTAAATTCCTGTTACCATTTTACTCTTGTGAGGACCCATTTCCATTTGTGAAATTAAATCTGCTGTCATACTGCACTTAGAGTGGCGCCTGTGTTTTATTCTCTGATGACATCTCAGCCTAGGCAAAGTCACTGGACTGAAGCTCATTCTGCTGTATATTATGCCTTGTCTGGAATTTATTCAAGCAGACTTGTAAAGTTATTAAAATGCTTTACTTTAAGCATTGGGACACAAATTGTGGTTAATTTTGTGGCAGACTTATTAACACTTTCTCTTCCATACTGACAGGAATCCTTTTTTTTTTTTTTTTTTTTTTTTTCTTTATATCTTAATTTATTTAATTTTGCTCCCTTTTTTTGTTCGGAGAGTTCTAGAGCATGATCACCAGCAAAGTTTCCTCCTTTTCAGGCCAAGCAGTCCTTAGCGACCCTAACGAAAGATGTCCCCAAGCGACATTCCCTTGCCATGCCAGGTGAAACCGTCATCAACGGGAACCAGGAATGGGTCATGCACGCAGACCTCCCGCTTACTGCAGCCATCCGACAGAGCCAGCAAACGCTTTACTACGGGCACCCTCAGCATACCGTAGACCGGCAAGGTTGGTTTTCAAGTATTGATTTGTCCTGGTCTTCAAAGGTATCCAGGCTATTAGTCACGACCTAAACTTTCCTGCAAACAGGAGACCTTGTTATTAAGAGTGCTAGATGACTTCAACCTAATTAAGTGCACATGTTGACAGCAGTTACACGGCCAAGTTCCCAGCGGAAGAATCGTGGGAGTAAATCTTTGTTCTCAATTTACTAATGAAACATAATAAAAAAAGGAATTCTGTTGTTTCTTTGAATCTATATATATATATATATATATATATATATATATATATATATATATATATATATATATATATATATATATATATATATATATACTGCAGATTCATGCTAACCAGGGTAAAATGTGTGTCCAGCCAACCCTCAGTAGCTATACAGCCACGTTCCCAGCAGAGTCGTAGAAGTGAATCTTTGTTTTCAGTTGACTAAAAAAAAAAAAAAACATTAAAAGATAGTGAGAGTATTTTGTACATGTATATGTATATATAAATATATTTTGCAAGGAATTTTTACATTTATATTTTTACATACACTATATTACCAAAAGTATTGGCACGCCTGCCTTTACACGCACATGAACTTTAATGGTATCCCAGTCTTAGTCCATAGGGTTCAATATTGAGTTGGCCCGCCCTTTGCAGCTATAACAGCTTCAACTCTTCTGGGAAGGCTGTCCACAAGGTTTAGGAGTGTGTCTATGGGAGTGTTTGACCATTCTTCCAGAAGTGCATTTGTGAGGTCAGGCACTGATGTTGGATGAGAGGACCTGGCTTTCAGTCTCCGCTCTAATTCTCCTCAAAGGTGTTCTATTGGGTTGAGGTCAGGACTCTGTGCAGGCCAGTCAAGTTCCTTCACCCCAAGCTCGCTCATTCATGTCTTTATGGACCTTGCTTTGTGCACTGGTGCACATGTCATGGTGAGCTGGTCATGTTGAAACAGGAAGGGGCCATCCCCAAACTGTTCCCACAAATTTCGGAGCATGAAATCGTCCAAAATGTCTTGGTATGCTGACACCTTAAGAGTTCCCTTCACTGGAACTAAGGGGCCGAGGCCAACCCCTGAAAAACAACCCCACACCATAATCTCCCCTCCCTCAAATGATTTAGACCAGTGCACAAAGCAAGGTCCATAAAGACATGGATAAGCCAGTTTGGGGGTGGAGGATCTTGACTGGCCTGCACTTCAACCTGATAGAATGCTTTTGGGGTGAATTAGAGCGGAGACTGTGAGCCAGGCCTTCTTGTCCACATCAGTGCCTGACCTCACAAATGCACTTCTAGAAGAATGGTCAAAAATTCCCATAGGCACTGTGGACAGCCTTTCCAGAAGAGTTGAAGTTGTTATAGCTGCAAAGGGTGGGCCGACTCAATATTGAACCCTACGGACTAAGACGCCTTTAAAGTTCATGTGTGTGTGTAAAGGCAGGTGTTCCAATACTTTTGGTAATATAGTGTATATTGCAAGGAAGTTGTTACATGTACGTGTCTATGGACACGCACAGCACCATCTGGGAGTGTGCATGCATGAGAATCTTGTTAGAAGCTGGTTAGCTATGGAGACACTTGTAACAGGCAGGGGTGGGAGGTGGGAAGCAGTGTCCTAGGGACCAGGAGAGGAGAGAAACTGAGATAATTTTAAAGAAGAACCATCATGTAATGCAAGTATGGACCCATCTATTATTAAAAAAAAAAAAAAACATGGGGTAATATACCTTTAAACTTCTAAACAGCCCATTCAGCGTTAATAAGCTGAAATGCACAGCATTGCATATGGACATAGGGCACACTGAATTTTAGCACAGCACAACGTAATTAAAATGCAGCCAACACATGTAACGTGGTGTAGACAACCCTAGATTCTATGCATTAAGGTAAAAAAAAAAATTGTGCAGCACCCCCCCTTATACTTACCCGAGCCCCATCTCAATCTAGTGATGTGCATAAAAGGCTCTACTGGGTCTCTCTCTCCTCATTGGCCCACGCGGGAGCCATTGACCACCGCTGCCGTCGATCACAGCCAATGAGGAGAGAGCGGGGCCAAACCTGTGTGTGTGTGTGTGTGTGTGTGTGTGTGTGTGTGTATGGACAATGTCCATTCACAGGAGCGTGGCTTGGGAGTGCGCCTGCTCGAGTGTCCCCACAGTACCCTGTTTCCCCCAAAATAAGACCTAGCGTGATTGTCAGTGATGGCTGCAATATAAGCCCTACCCTGAAAATAAGACCTACAAGGACTTTAAGTAGGGCTTATTTGGGGGGTAGGTCTTACATTGCAGCCATCACCGACAATCACGCTAGGTTTTATTTTGGGGGAAACGGGGTAAGAGGCTTGCTGTTAGATGCACTAAGCATGGGGGGGAGCCAGGACCGCCAGCGGGGGACCCAAAAAGAAGAGGATCCGGGCTGCACTGTGCAAAAGAACAGGAAGGTATAACATGTTTTTTATTTAAAAAAATAAATAAATTAGGACCACTTTAATTGAGAGACAGGGGCAGAGGGTTTTCACCCTATAAAGGAAGTGTCTGAACAAATACCTTCATGGCAGGATCGCCAGCTTCTATTTTAATGAAAGCTGCAGATTTAAAATATTTAAAATGACTTGAAATTACTTTAGCACGTTCAAGCATAAAATCAAGTATTTAGTGATGGGGTTTACAGTGTATAGAACAAAACCACACAAGAATATTAATAGATCGTAAGCTCTCGGGAGCAGGGCCCTCTGATTTCTCCTGTATTGAATTGGATTGTAACACTACTGTCTGCCTTTGTTTTATTAAGTGCGGCACAGGCTGTTGGCACTATATAAATCCTGTATAATAATAATAATAATAATAATGGTTGAACACGCAACGACTTCCTACCATCTCTGGGCCTTTCCAACCGGGTAAGATGGAACCTGCACACATGTATGGAATTCTGTTTTTGCGGTCTTATTGTTTTTATTTCATGCTGTTTTATTCTTCATTAGGTGTCAGAGTAAGTCCTTGCCATTCTCGGCAACCCTCAATCATATCCGACGCATCCGCCGCGGATGGTGACAGGTCGTCAACACCTAGTGATATCAACTCGCCAAGGCACCGAACGCATTCCCTCTGCAATGTAAGACGGTAGTGTAGGTCTCTTTTTTTTTATTCTTCTATTCCATCCATTCCTGAGCCTTTTCTTGTTTATCTGTTGCTGTCATTGTGCATGCTGGATGCCTGTCTGCATAGACTAGAAGAGGAGAGGATGATGGGTAACGGCCGCGTTCCATCGAGCAAAGTCGCCCGTGTGTCGTTTCCTGGATACAAAGCCGAGGAATTTGAGTTGACATATGGAAGTGAGGAAAACGTATATGTGTGCGAATAAAGGAGCGCGATGATTAATTCCACATCCGCCTCTGTCAGGGGAATAAGCTGCTGGTAGACAAACAACACAATCGTCCTGGGCATCAGAAATAAAACTCTGGGTCACAATAATGTCAGATGAAATATTTATGAGGAAAGTAAAAAATGTCAAATTAGTATCTTGGGAATTTACACATCAGTTTTGATTAGGGATTATTGTTGCAACAATGAAATTTAAACTGGATCATTGCAAGTCATTTAAAGAGACAAAGAGAAATCTATGTGGTTTACAAAGTTGCCTCCTATAGTCTAAGCCAGTGGTCTCCCAACTGCGGCCCGGGGGCCGGATGTGGCCCTTTGCCTGCTTTATCTGGCCCAACAATGAAGCATAATTCCTGTTACTGACATCAACAAGTCAGTATTCCTCCCACTGACACCAGTGATGGGGCACTATTCTTCCCACTGACACCAACAATGAGGCCCTATTCCCACTGACACCAACAATGAGGCCCTATTGCTCCTACTGACACCAGCAGTGGGGCACTATTCCTCCCACTGACACCAGAATCGGGCACTATTCCTCCCACTGACACCAAAGATGAGGCCCTATTCCTCCCACTGACACCAGTGATGGGGCGCTATTCCTCCCACTGACACCAGTGATGGGGCGCTATTCCTCCTACTGACACCAGCGATGGGGCGCTATTCCTCCCACTGACACCAGCGATGGGGCACTACTCTTCTCAATGACACCAAAGATGAGGCCCTATTGCTCCCACTGACACCAGCGATGGGGCACTATTCCTCCCACTGACAATTCCTCCCACTGACACCAGCAATGGGGTGCTATTCCCCCCACTGACACCAGTTAAAGTACCCCGGCTTATCTGCTAAAGCACATGTTCTGAACTGGGGGTCTTCATTACTACATGGGGGTGATAAGAACCAAATGATGGTGGAATGGGACTAGAACGTTGAATGATTTTGTTTTTATTAAATCTGGATTTTCTGCATTATTAAAGTGGAGCTCCAGCCCTCCCCTCCAAAAATTAAAAGTCAGCAGCTACAAATACTGTGGCTGCTTCCTTTTAATATTAGGACACTTAACAGTCCAGGGATCCCACAATCTCGGTACCCCTAGCCGATTTTTCAATTGGCTCTCCGGTGCTGCCTCCACCATTCCTTGTGGCTTCACAGCCGGTTCCCTACTGCGAATTCGCTTTCTGAATGGCCTGTCAGCCCACCGGAAGTGGGGAGGGGTACCTGTCAAAAAGAGGTGCCTGCTCCCCCCCCCCCCAAAAGGTGCCATGCAATATGGTAGCGGAAGGGGAGGTAGGAAGCAAACAAGCAGAGCTTCCCCTTTTGGTTGGAGCTCCGCTTTAAACCTAAAATCTAAAGGAAAAAAATTGACTCGATATGACAGATGACATTGTATATGTAACTCCATTCCATGTGTTAATTGCGCAGCAAAAAGACTTACTAGTTGTAGCTAGCTTGTGTATTTGTGATTTGCTGGTTTTTAACCACTTGGTGTCCTAGGCGCCATTTTAAAATGGTCCATGAATGGTTCTTGGCTCTGTCCAGAATGTCCCTGCAGAAATAGATCACTTCTGTTTACAGCCAGCAATAGGCCGCTATTGAAAGTGATCTGTTGCTACACAGCTTCATTGGGAAATCTGGTCTCCACTGATCATATCAAAGCCTTAACATTCCATTACTTTACATAAAAGTCACATTAATGTGATATTTTAATCAGCTGAGTTGATTATATTTTGCAATAGATTGAGGGCTGTGTCCTCAATCACCTTTTTCTGCCTCAAAGGTGGAACTTTAGAGGTCTGTTTAGACCCCTGCTGTCTCGCCAAAGCCCCCCAAAAGGGCTCCTAAAATTTTTTTTTTTCACAAAAAGTAAAAAAAACAAGTTGTAAAAAAAATAAAATAAAATGGTAATAAATAAATAACTATTGACACCAGTGGCTGAACTACCAGGGTCGCAAAGGTTGCTCTTGTGACCGGGCCCTGGCGGGCAAGACAGTAGGAAAGGGGCCTGCTGCAGGACAGTAATAAAGGGCCCTGCGACTGGCGAGCCTGGGGGGGTCGAGGGGTCTTTTCATTGTTTCCTGCACTGGGGCTCTGAAGGTTCTAGTTCTGCCTCTGTGTCTCACCTATTCAATACTATGTGAGTTGAACTTTCATTCAGCGCATTGCAGTAAATGAGGTATTGCAAAGACACAAATCAAACCAATATAATAGAATCTTACTAATGCACCATCATTAATCCCTCTGACATCAGTTTTTGTTTAGTAGTCCCTGAGAACAGGAGTCATGGAGAATGTTTCTAAAGTTATATGCGTAATTTCAGCATGATTTTCCTTTACACCAAAAATTGCTCATGCTTGATTGGGCACTATCGTAATCCTTTGCACAGACATACTCCCCACTGACTAGCTGTACCATTGTCAGTGTTTGCTTAATGCTCCTGTCCACAATCAGCCGCAGACGATCGGCCCAGGCAGCATGAAATCACTGGCTTTTGTAGCAAAATCAGACTATTTTTAAATACAAATCTCAGTTGTGAATGGCAGTTCTGCTGTGCCTGTGTAGTATCCGCTGTGCCTTAATGTTGCTTGTTGTGTCATATTTTTTTTATTTCCTGTATTTATAAAGAGCTGACATATTCCACAGAACATTGAACCATTTGTATATGTGGGGCTTACAATATATAATAACAGTCAAACACACAGCATGTACAGTTTGGCCAGAATCCAGTTAATCTACTAG
Organism: Lithobates clamitans; assembly: GCA_037952925.1. Lineage (NCBI taxonomy): Eukaryota > Metazoa > Chordata > Amphibia > Anura > Ranidae > Lithobates > Lithobates clamitans. The sequence goes on along the minus strand of JBBGZY010000020.1, from coordinate 384,326 downwards.
AAAATGTTTGCATTGCAGTAGGAGACCCGCATGGATTAGTGGAGAACATACAACCTCTATGCATATAGGACCCAGGTAGTATTTTGTTCCAGGACCTTAGTCCTACAAGACATACACACAGCACTGATAGGCTGCAGTTCCACTGTGGTTGCAAGCTGCACTGTTTTATGTATTTTGTTTTTTTTTTTTTGAGTATAGTACTGACAATAAACGCAGTGCTTTACATTTACATCAGTCCCTGTCAAGCAGCTTGCAATCTAAGGTCCCTAAATCACATGCGTACATTTGCATACTAAGGCCCATTACAATAGAAGCCAATTAACCTACCAGCACATCTTTGGAGTGTGGGAGGAAACCAGAATACCCAGGGGAAACCTTTTGCAAGCACAGGGAGAACATGCAAACTCCACGCCAGTAGTAACCTGATTAAGATTCAAACTGAGGACCCCAGTGCATAGTAAACCACCGTGCTGCCCAGCCCTAAAACCTCTCCCATTGGACCTAAAATACACCTTATGTATGTATAACTCCAGTCAGCCATGAAATAGCGGTAGTTTGTGCTCCCTCCCCTGCACAGCTCATTTAGTCTGGGGCAACCTTTCTCAACTAGGGTTCCTCTAAAGCAGGGGTCTCCAAACTTTCTAAGTGAAGGGCCAGTTTACTTCAGACTTTATGGGGGCCATATTGTGGCCTGTGGGGTTAGAAAATATCCTGGATTCAGTGGGAATAAATGCCACAGGCTTTGTGGTCAGTAAGTTTATAGAAATGACATAGTACCTGTGGTCAGTAGAAGGAATGGTGCCCCATCATTGATATCCTGTTGGGGTCAGTGGCAGGAATTATGCTCCACTATTGGTGTCAGTGGGAAGAAAATTTCCCCGCGGGCCGGATAAAGGCTAGCGAAGGGCTGCATTTGGGCGGGCCGAAGTTTGGAGACCACTGCCCTAGAGGTTGCTAGGGGTTCCTTGAGCAGTAAGCAACTTCTGCCTCTTGAATGAATAACCACTGACACCAGTGATCTTTTTAGCTTTCTGTCAGGGGGGGAACTCTCTAATGATGATTCTTTCCAGTGACCTTCACACTGAGGTTGTACATATAGAATTATTAGTAGGGGTTCCCTGAACCAGAAAGATTTTTCAAGGGTTCCTTCATGTGGAGAAAGGCTTTTCTAGAGGGTAAAGAATAAGTAGAAATGCTTCCCTTTATTCTTTGCTCCCGCAAACTTTCTTCATGCATAAACCCATCCCATGGATCTGCTGCTCTGTGAAGAGGCCATGTTCATACAACTTGCAATGTCATCACCCGCTATACAGAACCAAGAGTCCTGCAATGTAGGTGAGGACGTTGAGAGCCCATCCACATCCTGGGAGCATTGGATAGCAGTGACTGTTGGAGGGTCAAGAAAAAGATACGTATCCCTTAGAGGAAGACACCATTAGCCATCAGGAAATACTTTTCTTGTGATGGATTGGATCTCCAGAGCCTGCCAAAGTGCTTATTCACACACCAACATTCAGAAAAGTCAGAATTTTGATATTCTGGCCTCCTAAGTGACCATACTTGGGCTTGTCAATGATCTCATAGGCACTTTATGGGATGTAGATGTGGGGCATCATATTCCCAACTCCCAAAACAAGTAATTACGTTTCAGGGGGCTTAGGCTAAGTCAGAAGAAAAGTATTTGAGGGAACCTTTTATGGTGCTATTTTTAGCAGGAACATTGGTCTGAACAAATACCCAGCACACATTCACTTTAAAGAGCCAAATAGGACAACCAAATAGTGGTAGCATGGTGGATATTTTGATTGTCCTTTAACAATTACATTTGTTATACTCTTGTCTTGTTCTTCCCTTTTTTGTTTTAGTCTTTAGAAGATCTTGAAGACCAGAAGAGGAAGAAAAAGAAGGAGAAAATGGGTTTTGGGTCTATTTCAAGAGTCTTTGCACGGGGAAAACAAAGGAAATCCTTAGACCCCGGTTTATTTGACGGTACCACCCCTGACTATTACATAGAAGAAGATGCGGACTGGTGATTAGCTGTGGATCGGGCATTTTCCACGTGTGTACATGTGAGAGGGGTGTACGAACCCGTTTACAGAACCAAGTCAAGGGAGCCTTTTACTCTGTCGGGTCATAGGGAGTTTTTTTTTTTTTTTTTTTTTTTTTTTTTTTTTTAATTGCCGCATCGCTAATTTTGTAATTGCTGTAAATAATAGAGAATGAGATGTGTGTAAAAATGTTGATTGTCCGTTTAGCGATGCCGGTGTATTGTAAAAATTGTCTTTACTGGATTTCATTTTGTAAGGTTTATTCTGTTGGGTTATGTTTTTCTTTTTTTAATTTTTTTTTTGTTTCTCTTTTTTTTTTTTTTTTTTAAACTTGAAAAACTACTGTGTATTTGTAAATAACGAGAAAAAAAAAAAACCTGTGCACTTTGTGCTTGTAGTGTCTCGTCCTGAACGCTGTTTTCTTGAGCCCATGGTGTAACGCATTCTGTACTTTGAGATGTTTCGAGTGACATTATCCTGTTACAGGGGTGTGCCAGCGTTTTTGTACGAAAGGAATTCTATACAGAATCTTTATTTCGGAAAGTCTGCCAGACTTTCGCGGATGAAGTACCAGAATGTACCTGTTTCTTGGGCATCTCGGCGGCAGCCATTTCCATCGTCGCAACCCATGACCCTAAACCCCCTACGTGGGCGGAGCCAATGTTTTCGGCCAAGCTGCTGACACCTGGGGCAGAAAATAACCCACCCCCACTCCCCTTGTCTGCGCATCATCAGTGGACAAGATGGCTGCCGCCACACAGAGTGTGAGTGACAGGTGCACTTTTACCTTTTAATGCCTGCCAGACAAAGTTTTATTTCACTTCTATCCTTTTATGTTTTGTATTTTTTTTTATTTATTTGCATAAATGCACAAAGTTGTTATATCTAAATTATAAAGTAAATATTGAAGTTCTATTTTTCCTAGAGGATGAAGGTATGTTTATATCCTGTGTTCGGACGTCGCTGTCCCTCCCTGTCAGTATCGCAGAGGTCGCGTGGGCTCTGTCACGTTTTTAATGCAGCTCAACCAAAATCGCGCTGATAACTTAGATCATTCTAACGTTCACCTGGTCATGTCTTCCAACCTGCACCCCTTTAACATATCCATCGTGTTTTTAAGAATTGCATTCATGTGTGTATAGATTTGGATCATTTTGGTGTTTTTTTTTGTTTTGTTTTTATGTTTATTACTGCACAATTTCATTATCAAGAGACGATAAAAGGCTTATTTAGTAAAGAACTGTTGTGATGGGCAAAGCATGGGATCCAATCACAGCCAATTAGATTTTTTTAACCTGTAAAAAATAAATTCTAATTGGTTGCTTGGTTAGTTTTCTCTGTGTTGCCTTATTGCTTAAATAATAACTTAAAACCATATAACAAAAATGTAATATATTGCAGCTTACAGTCCTTGTTTTTGTTTTTTTTAATAAGAACATTTTCAGCAAATACAGGAAATACTTTTGATCTCTCCAGAAATACCATGTCCTTGTCACGTCCTGTGAGCCGCACCGAAGAACATTTTCCTTCCTAGCTATCTTCTGTAATCTAGCAAATGCCCTGCCCTCTATGTAAAGGAGATGAAGAGCTACATACGTGCTTGTTGTCCTAGGATGTCAAACGTGGCTCCTCCATAGATACAGTGCAGAAGTGACGTAGCCATCCAGAGAAGGGAAATGTGTGATTGGTAGGATTACTAGGTGAAAATAAAACAAAAAGATACTTTGAAGCCGAAGTAAACTCATCGATTTAACAGTTTTAAAAAAAACGTGCTGAAAATGTGACTGTCACATTGGTTGTGCTCTCAACCAAACTGTCAAACCATCCAATGTCTGGTGTCATAACTGACCACATGTGGAGCATCATGGCAGTTGAAGATCAAAGGCCAAGATGGCAGCTTCCTTGGCTGAAAATGATAGCAGGGTTTACTTCCACTTTAATAACAAAAACATATGCAGCCACCACACCATGGACTAGTAATCTGCAATATATTACATTTTTGGGTTTAGATACACTTCAAGTCTGTTTGTTGTATATGTGAATTGCACCGTTTGCTGGCAGCCATCCTGAACCTCTTGTTTGTAATGTGTGAAGACTGTAGGGAAGAAGCTAAATTGTAAGTGGGACAGACTGTCCAAAACTGGCCCCACATTACAGTCTGTACAAATCTCATCTTTAATTACAAGAACTATGTAGAACATGGGGGCAGTCTAATTGGATTTAGCCTAAAAGAGTTGTCTTCATTGGCCCTTTCGCCATATAGTTGGTAAATCTGTTAGATCTTTACACGTTTGCATTTGTAACATGTATTAAAGCCCAACCCCGAAAAATAGCCAGGAGCCCTCCTTGCATTGGGGCACACACCTGCAACGGTTAAATGCTCATTGTGTCTAAGGGGTAGAACAAGAACCAGCATTACTTACACTAACCCCCACTTTGGTGCCGTCCTCTTCTCCCTGAAACTCCAGGCTGTGGACTGTCTCCCAGCATTGTCACTTATAATGCAGAGCTTCTAATTCTGCACTATACATGGAAGGGGCAAGCATGCAATTATGGCCGGGAGCACCTTAAGGCACTCCTAATGAGGACTGTGGGGCAAAAATGGCGGATTTCACTGAACAAAAGTTTCCTTCTTTGCGTGTAGGACACCAAGCTTTACAGGTGACTGAAATTTGAAATGTTAAGTCACAATTACAAAGAATGATATTCTGCATGTTGAGTGTAGTCAGGTGTAGGGAAACACACTACAAAATGCTCAGTGTATATGGGTGAAATAGGAAGGGGGACACAGCACACAAAAATGCAAATGGTGTAGTATTAAAGGCAATCATTACGTTTATTAGAAAGATAAAATGCACGCCCAGTCAGACAATTAGGAAATGAACAGACCTCTTACTCTACAGACCAAGTGGGCTAAGACCAATCTCCTCTGATGGCTGTCACCCAGCCCTGGCCAGGCAAACTGGATTCTAAATACTCCGAGGTCACTAGGACCACCATGGAATCACTGTGGGGGAAAGCCTTAAACTAGGAAGTCCGGCTGTCACAAGAAGTCCCATGCAAAAACCGTCCTTCGTCTGATGGAACGTGTTTCGAGGGGTCATTCCTCTTCATCAGCCACTACACACACTGGTCTTTTTTCTGGTTGGTTCTCAAGTATACATGGGGGCTTAGAGAGGAGTCTGGAATGACCCGGGAGCCTGCTAGAGTATGGTGTAAGGTAAGTATTTCTTCTTATTTTGGCACCTTAGACATAACGAGCATTAAACCTTTGGGGGCCTCAATGCAACATTTTCAGTAAGGCAGTAGCCAAGTTGTCTTGGCAGCCCCTCTATATTGGCATCTGAATAATTTGTATTAGGTCCCATAGGGAGATTGTATGGTTTGATTGTACTACGACCCCCCATACATTGTTAAACGAGGTCCACTGTTTAGTTGTGATACATTTTAATGAACTGTTACACGCTTATTAGGTGAAGTTTAAGGAGTAATATATACAGTAGCCAGTGCCAGGACAAGGTCATCTAGAGCCCAGGGCAATCATGCCAAATGCCCCCTCCTAGTACACATGTTCCCCTCCAATCCCCCCTCCTAACACAAATATTCTCCCACTATTAGCACTCCTTCACCCCCCCCCCCCAAATTTCCCCTCCTATAACAATACCCCTCCCCCAATTCCCCCTTTCAATACAAATCCCCTTCCCTCATCTCCTTGTGGTGCCCCCCCACCTCACATATCACAGTGCCCAGGGCAGCTGCCCCTCCTGACCACCCCTTGTCCAAGCCCTGACAGTAACCCATCGCAACCTATCAGCCAGCCCAGTATAAGATGGGTTGTGACTGGTGACTGGGTTCTGTACCCTCTGTACTGTTTTATCAAATACACCCCCAGTGCAGTATCCATAGCAACCCATCTGAATTCATCCAGGCTTCAGTTAAATGGATTCCAGTTGGCTTGTTCAACTAATTGGGCCACCTTCACTCTATCAAGACCTAAGGTACACTTTAACCGTGCGTTTGACACTTTACACACAGGCAGGCATTTGTAGGCTTGATGAGCAAAGAAGCGATTCATAAGGATTTTGCACCTCATATATAGAAAAAACACTTTCTGAACGTTTGGCTTCAGTGACTGGCTCCAGGCAAAATGGCTGCTTTCCACAATGTAACAAAACAGCCCCCCCCCCCCATATTCACAAAAGATTGGGGCCTCATTCATCAAAACATCTACGTTGCCATAGCAACCCATCAAAATCTTGCCTTTTTCTGCATTAGTAAAATGAAAATCAGAACCTGTTATATAGGTAGAACGGTTCTGCCAAACCTTTTTTGTAAATGAGGCCTAGCATTTTTACAAAGCATGCAGCTCATGGAATGATTTTTAAAAGCATAATCTCATCTGTTTTATCCATTCACTGTATCATTGTGTTTTTTTCCCTGTGTACGCTGCTCTGTATAAATCTGGTTTGCACAGTAAAGAAAAAACAAATCTGTATTTAATGGCATTCTCTGTTCTCCATTGAAAGTCAGTGATTCCAGGCTGTGTAGCGCTGGCTGGCAGTCACAAGAATAGGTCTTAGTTTGGGCATTTTATTTTTAAATGAAAGAGCCTTATTTATCAAAAGACATGAAGAGAGTCTGGTGCTCGTTGTCCATAGCAACCAAATTTGCTAAAACTTTTTTTTAATATAAAAAAAAATAAAGTGTGGTTGCTATGGGTGACAAGAGCACGCTCTTTTTTTTTTTTTTGGACTGATAAATATGGGTCAAAAATTCTCTGTGCAAGTAACTGTAAAATTTAATGTTTTTCTGAGACTGGTTGAGTTGCCTGTAAACCAGTTTTTGTTTTTTTGGGGGTTTTTTTTGTTTTGTTTTGTTTTTTGTCCCTTTCTACTAACGTTTAGAAAATTTGGGTACAAAATGCTGCCGATTTTTTTACAATTTGTTTTTATTTCCTGTCATTAAAAAAAAAACGAATGTCAACCTCTGAAAACTGTAAACATTTGATAACGTTAGATGGTATTTTTGAATTTAGTGCACCCTATTTGAAAGGGATATATATAGTCTTAAAATTATAAATATCGTTTCTTGTTATTATGATGTGTGTGATCACTGGCGAACAGTGGCTTAAGAGTGCCTGTCTTCTGTAAACAATGCAGCAGCCATGTTGCCTGTTAACAAGTGTTCCATAGAATGCAGCCCCTCTGTTCCTTAGGGCCTGGTGACAGCGCAGTGATGTCACTAGGTTGTAGCGAACTGATAGGCCGATTGTTGGCCAAGTCCTCCAATATGGCTGCTTCCACGGTTTATTGCGGAGGGCACTCGTTAAAAAACGCCAGAGCTTTTTAAAGGGATCAGTCTGGCTAAGGAACAGCCTGTGGGTGTCTCTGTCCAGGCGAAATGTTTTATAAAGCTTTTTCTTTTTTTTTTTTCTTTTTTTTTTTTTTTCCTGCGTTTTATTTTTTTAATAAAGCTCATGGTTTAGTATTTTTCATTACATGCTAGGAAATAATTCTAAAAAACAGATGTTACTAAGAAGATGGATCTATTTAAGAGAGTGAAATATACATAGTTTAAAATGATTGGTATCATTAGTTTTAAATATGCCCGCCTCTGCGTGGGTAAACTCTAAAGGCATGGAGGCAAAAAACGAAAAATAAAGCTTATTTTAAAATATTACACATTGTACTGTCATTTATTTCAGGAGTGTTCAAGAAAAAGTTCACTTTCACTATAATGATACATATTACTGCTGCATATGCCATTATGTAATTATTTACTTTATTTTACTTTATTTTTTTTATTCAGATTTTTTTTTTTTTTTGGGAAAAAAACTAAAAACATTTAAAAACAAAAAAAAAAAAAACCACGACATCTAACCCAAGGTCACATCACCAATCAAAACTATTTCAGCATTAATACACTTGATACATCTAGTTCACCCATAATATTCCCAGATATTTAAAAATGCAAAAAGATGCTCCGGAGCGGATGGTATGTGTGGGAAAAAAAAAAACTATTCAATTAATTTACATTTTATTAAAAACTGCATTTTAATTGCAATCTGCAAATGCCGGAACTTGGTAGAAATGAAAAATTTGCTACCTTGCAACCTGAAGGTATTATGCTTACTCTGTGTACAGAATTCCGCCATAAATTTTTTTTTTCCCTACTTGTGTGATTGGTTCAGTGCTTTTCCAAGAAGTCTGCACTGAGCTTCAAGTCAAATTATAGACATCCCTTGCAACCAGAGTTTAATATTTGGCAAGATACCTTATAGAACTTTTTTAAAGGATGCAGACACGGTTGGTTTTCTCAGTCCAACACTGAAACAAACTTTTTTAGCTCTACCAGACTGCCACCACTCATCCAATTGTAATAGGACGAGGAGAGCTGCAAATGAAAAATCCTTAGGAGTCCAAAGTCTTCAACTGGTTACAACAAGCAGAGCAAAGGACCACCAACCCGTCCTTTGCCCTGTTTGTTGTAACCAGTTGAACAATAAAGACTTTGGACTACTGAGGATTTTTCATTTGGAGCTCTGTTTGACCCTTACACACTTGGATTTCTCAACTCGGGAGAATGTCCTCTCCTGGGGGATCCCCATCTTTGGGGTGAGCTACTGAATATGGGCCAAGTAATGACTAAGTGAAAATCCGTGTTTGGCACCCCTCTACCAATACCTTTTGGACCACTCATCCAATGACAGTGCCCTTGCTGGCCAGTGAAGTGGGGTGGGGGGCAGGGTAGTGGGGAGGAGGCAGTGCAGTTAGCCACGCTTGGGCATAGTTACATTTGAAAAACAAAACAAGTTCAACCAATAAAAAAAATAAATGGCAAACTTCTATATACACAATACTATACCCAAATTAGTGGTTAGGGGAATCCAACTCGAGGTGGGAGAAAGGCGCTGGAAATGGACCATTCACTAGTAGATTGGATGTCTTTAGCTAGGTCAAATATCCTAGGTTCTGCAGGTCTCCACAAACGGGGGTCCCCCCAGAGGTCAAGGTCGCCCAGCTTGAGACGTTTATATATAGTTGTGCCAGTAATTGGCTTGAAACATAATGGTTGCCTTTTTTTTCTTTTTTGTTGTCACTTGCTTAACCAGTAAAATACTTTTGGATTCTTAAAATATTTGTTTGCACTCTTTTCAAATTTCGTTGCTTAACACATTAAAAGAGCAAGACCAGCCCCAGTAATAAATTAAATCACAAAGAGGCACAGGAGAAACTTTTTTTTCGGCTAATAGAGGCAAAGGTAGGCATCTTGTGGCCACTTTAGGTTTTAAAAGTTTAAAATGGTGTACAAGATCCCTTAAACATAAACATCAGGAATGAACATGTAGCCCACCCACTAGAGAGCCACTGGTGGACTTGGCCTTCTTCCCCCAGTTAGAGAACACACACAGCCAGGCACAGCATTTTCTTCACTCTTCCACTGTTTCAAAGGAAAAGTCTAGGGTGGTCTTTTTAGGGTTTTATTGGAACATAGAACTTAGATGGGGCGAGGGAGCATGGAATACCCCAGAACTGAACATTTGGAGGACTCCTTAACTATCTTTCTGCACTGTACAAAAATTTCATACAGAATCTGTAATGCTGACAGTAACTATGAATTCTCCCGGAGACCAAAAGCTACACACAGTCACTGACTCTCCAGCACATGGACCATCCACCCACGTAGCCACAGGATCAGCAGTTGCCTCCTTTCAATATCCACCAGTAAAATACTTTTGGGAGATGCAGGTTCATACCACTATAGGGGCAGTTGGACACTCTTTCCCCCAACTTCCTTCTTGCTCTCGCCTGACCCAAATTGATTCCAGGACTAAGCTTGCAAATAGGCCCCCCAGCTAAGCCTAGCTGGGACCTGCATGTCTTCACAAAGGATTCTCCAGCACTCCTGCCCCAGGGGCAGAGCCCCTTACACAGGGTCTGCTTCAGCAGGACTGGACCAGAGGAACACTCAGCCCTCCTGCCTCAGACTCTTTATGGGCTCTCTCACCATCTACTGGGTACACCTCCCCAGGGATTGGCTGGAGTTCCATAAATATTCAGACTGCCTACTCTGTCCTTTCTCCCACTAGAATCCTATAGAATACAGGGAGAAGTAAACAAAGCAGCAGCCTGCGAGACGCTGAGCAGGCCTAAACAATCAACCCTTGCTCCACTGATTACAGAGAAGCTAACTAAATAAAACAGCCTATACAACTCTAGTAGGGTGCTACACACCTAAGAAGTCCTAATCTGCATTATGGTTCTGGGTTAGTGACTCTGAACTAGCCAGAGAGCTAGGCAACCAGCGTTTGTTGAAAGAGAAGTCAACAATGGCCACCGCCAAGCCTCAAAAGTTTTCCTTTAATGTTACAAGAGGTCTGGAGTTAGTGGATCCTCATAAATTTATGCAGGGTCTGCAGGCTTCCATGTTGTTCCTTGGCCTTGGTAAGACATTCTTGGGATATTTTCCATTATCTACTCGTTCTTCCAGTGACCCTCCTTCCTGTGGTTTGTCTTGATTTGATCCCCTTGAGTCACATTAACTGCTAATAAATAAAGTAACATTGGTCTGTGGCTTTTATCTGGAAATCTATTATTTTCTGTAATCCAGCAGAGCATACGGAGCTCTTATCCTGCCAAGATGTCACAACTAGAATTTGTAAACAGTTGTCTAAATTATACATTTCCCACGCACCCAACGACCGTTCCTGTCTATCGCTGCAAAGTATGTTTCTCATTTGTGGTGCATGCCAGGAATGGGGAACAGATGAACACTTTCCTGGTATGTGTGTACGTATATACTGTATATAGAATATCCTGGCTCACAGCACAGAATGAAAGTTACATCATTATAGAATTGGATACAATAGAACAGCCAGGGTGTTCTACTAAAAGAATAGCGGCCGTTCACAAAGGCAAATAAGGTAAACCTGTAAACACCCAATCGTGCTAGCATCCCTGTTTTGTTTTCTTTCTCTTGCACGTGATTGGGTATTTAAATTGAACATAGGTTCATCATTTTTACCAGCATTCCCTTGGCCAGGTAGTCCCCTGCACAGCAGAACTGGGAGAGGGCAGGTCTGTAAGCTGATCTTGGTGATAGGAGCGGGGTGATGTGTCCATCAGGGTGCTTCTGCTTCTCCGCTGTCCAATTGCAGACTGCGGTTGGTCCTGGTCTGAGCTCTGTTACTCAACTGCAATGTAGTCTGCAAAGAGGTTTCTGGTGGTAAAGGACCTGGTTATGCTGTTTGACAGAGCTGCCTGGATCAAAAGTCTGAGTTACTTTGATTGGTAAAACAAATTATTTATATGTAATTTAGTTGTATACCTGTTCGTCCAGGAGTTTATCTTTCTTGTAGTGTTGCTGCGTCCACATTGCAAGGGTTAAAGTGTTTGGTTCCCAACATTTCATATTCCTGATATGTGCCTGCTGTACCATGTACTTGTATCAGAAAGTCTCCTGTTCTTTGTATTGCTTCCTTCATGTGAAGGCCCTGGTGTTCCTGCCAGTCCCCTTGCTTTCCTATTAAAAAAAATGACCACACTAAGCAGGAGAGCACACCGTGGTCAGTTCTCTAGCTGTGCTGGAAACTCAACCTGCTCTCCAATGATCAGACTTGTCCTGACATGCCCTCAATGCACAGCCATTCACTGGGAAGCTCCGTGTACTGCTGCTTCTTTTCCCCCAGCATTTATGCAGCTGAGAAGAGAGGGAATGTGATAATTATATAATATATATATATATATATATATATATATATATATATATATATATATATATATATATATATATATATATATATATATACACACATACTTTTCTTTATAGTCTATACACAAATGGTTTGCCTTTCATGTCTATATTAAAGAGGAACTGCAGTCTGCTCACATAATTTGTAAGAACATCTTTACCATTCTGAAGCTTCCAACCACTTTTATATATTCTAGATTGTAAGCTCTAATGAGTAGGGTTTTCTGATCCCTCCTGTATTGAATTGTATTGTAACTAGGGTTGCAACGATACTAGTACCGGTGCTGATACTGAGTATCAGCACAAGTATTGGTACTCGTGCAAATGCACCGATACCTGAAACCGATACTTTCAGGCTCAGCTCTTTGAGCTGTCAGTGGGTCTCCCCCGTGTTAAAGAAGTCCAGTAATTAGAGCTGTTAAAAAAAAAAAAAAAAAGAGCAGTCGGCAATGTTTATTAACAACAATGCTCAGCCCTGAAACACAAAAATAAAAAGAAACCTTGTTTCTTTTTGTATCTTTGTTTCTTCATCTGCAGATCAAATGGATGAACAAATGTTCCTCTGTTTAACCCCTTATTAACCCTTAATTTACTCTATTCAGCCTTAATTAACTCCCTATTTGCCTGCATTTAATTATTTTCCTGCTTTTTTTCGTTTGTTCAAGTCTATTTTATAAACGATAAAAAATTAAAATGGTATCGTGCATCCCTAATTGTAACTGTAGAAACATAAATATCCAAGGTCTGGTGTCACCCCAAGATCACCTCCATCCCTAATACATACTGTATATGCATGGGGTTTGCCATGGGACTTTGAGTGAGGTGAATATGGTTAGTCAAAAAACATATCATGGAAGTAAAAAAAATTAATTGTTGTGCATCTGAAACACAAACAGCAATAAATGCAGGCTGATAAAATATGCATACAATGTGCATGGGACAATCCACATCCATGGTAAAACAGTGTATACCAATATAAAAACACCAGAGAAATGTGCGAACATCAGTAGTACCTGATGATGTTTCACAAGACCTCGCTCGCTCTTCAGGGGTAAATGCTTTGCTAAATCTGTAATACAAGTAGTAAATTAAATGAATGAGTGTATGTTGCATCAAATAGGCAGGAAGGTGAGTAATCATTGTGGTCAGGCTGGGGACCCCATACTCACCAATGGGCTGGACCAAGCCATCAGTCGCTGAAACCACCGGCGTTGGCAGCAACAAACATCCAGCACGGGAGCTGAAGAGGTGGAGCAAAAGGTAACCCCAACGGGGGAACAACCGGAGCACCGACATGGCTTTGGTAGATACAAGTGCAAGTGTCCTTAGAGGTCTCTCCTTGTCCATGATCATGAACTGCAAAGATGGTAAAAATGTATATGTGTATATCAGAAAGACCCTGCGGGTATAGGTAAACTTCCTGCAGTGTTGGGTATGCATGTTGTAAAAATAGTAAAAGAGTGTGTGTGTGTATATATACACACACACACACACACACACACACACACCCTCTACCAATAGGTAGGTGCTAGTAAAAGATTTTTACTAGGAACTGTCAGCACAGGAAAATTTAGGCAGGCCTATGCTGCAAGCTAGGCCTGTCTGTTTTGAACTAGGGGCTGAGAGTGGTCAGAGTAGCAGTGGGTGTGACCACCTGTGCTCTAGTTCTGAGGCGTCTCCCCTGCTTTCAGGGAGAAGATTCTGGAAGAGGGGCTGGGCCTGGAACTGGAGTGGCAGGCAGCTCATGTGGGAGACCTGACCAATCCCCAATTGGTATTGGCAGGGGGTGTACCGATCGCAGGAGGAGGCCCAGGGAGAGCTGTGAAGGAACTTTGCCTCTACACGGTCATTGGCAATGTCTTTGCTACCACACGGTCGATGATAAAGAACTCCTGGAGCAGAGGGGCAGGTGAAGCTGTCGGAATGTATGGTCCCGTCAAGTTCCTCATCAAGGACTCGGGGCAGTGGAAGGTCGGTGAGTGTACCACAGTGGGGGGCTGGATGTGCCAGGAAGTCTGTGAGGAAACTTTGCTTCTACACGGCCATTAGCAAAGTCTTCATCATTTACACGGTGAATGATGAGGAGTCCTGGATCAGAGGAGAGACTGGGGATCTGTGTCAAATCGATGTGGCCTGAGGGCACAGGATTTGCAAGTTGGGCTGGCTGGGAACAGTAGTCCACTATCCTTAAAAATGCTTTTAAACTACTAGGCCTCCGGGGAGAGGTGCTGCAGGCCTCAGGCTTAGTAGCAGCAAACAACCAGAGCCTGCTTAGGGACTTATTCGGAGTGGGTCCTTATTGCTCAACAGAAGAAGATGTGACATTACTTAACCTCAGTATTAAGAAGTTTGTGCAGGAGGAAAAGGAGTTCTGGGACCATCACTTTTACACGGTCAAGAGTGATGTCCTCATCTTTTACATGGTAATGGAGGGGGAATTCGCAGGGGGATTAGTCTGCGGGAGTTAAGCAGAGGAGGAGCAACAGTCTGCATGGAGATGCAGGAGGAGATCGTACTCATAACATATGCACATCACCTCTTCTGGCTCTAACTATGTGCTATTGTGTTTAATCTTCAAAATATGATGGCAATATAGGGACCAGCATAAAGTAAGTGCTGGCAGGGGCGTTGCTAGGTCTGCAAAAGATCTGGGGCTAGAGCCCATGGCAGTGGTCACCAACCTTTTTGCATGCCCACGTGCGAGAGGGGGGGGGGACCAGTGGTAAGCAATTTTTCATGGGCAATGGCTGGTGTTGGCGCTTCAATCATCATGGCACTATGGTTGATATGGTGTCTGGGTGATTGAAGTGCATTATTTCTATTGTTACATTCTAATACTGCAGAATCAGTGGGAGCCCTGAGCGTGTCACTTGCCACATTTCCCGCCACTAGATGCAGCGTGTCACTTGCCACCGTCGCCTGTCACCTGATGCAGCGTGTTACTTCCCACTTTTACCTGGCAGCAGATGTGGATTGTCACTTGCCATGTGACCTGCCACCATTTGCAGATTGCCACGTCTCCTGCCACCATTTGCAGATTGCCACTTGCCACGTCATCTGCCACCATTTGCAGATTGCCACGTCTCCTGCCACCATTTGCAGATTGTCTCTTGCCACCATTTGCAGATTGTCACTTGCCACGTCTCCTGGCTCCATTTGCAGATTGCCACATCTCTTGCCACCATTTGCAGATTGTCACTTGCTACTTCACCGGCCACCAGATGTAGGTTGTCACTTACCATGCCAGCCAGTGCCACCAAATGTGCATTGACGCTGCATTGGTGGCAGGCTGACAACACTGGTCTATTTAGTGAGAGCAGGAGAGTGGTGATGCGGGGCGGGAAGTGAGAGATGATGTCATCTTGCTGCTCCCCCCCTGCACCTTCGACATTGAAGCAAGGGGGTCTGGCTGCAAAGTGAAGCTCCACGATGACAGGAAGCACGTGACCTCCACTCCACAGTGCTGTGAGGGCGGAAGAGTGCTGTGTGGCGGGCAGTGAGAGATGATGTCATCTCTCTGCTGCTCACCACACCTTGCTCCTAAATTGAAGAGGCCCGGCTGTGAAGAGCGTTGATGTGGAGCGGGCGGAGAGAGATGTCATCTGTGCTCGTCCACCCGCTCATTTCTCTCCTCCGCCTCTCTCATGCAGCCAGCCCGCCCGCCACAGCAGCCACAACCCGCTGGTTAGGCAGGGACCCTGCAGCAAGAGACTCGGGGCTATAGCCCCAATAGCCACCCCCTAGCAACGCCCCTGAGTGCTGGTATATACTGGGAGACTAAAAGGGCATGAAAATAAAACATTACAGAGTAAATAAATGTTGGGCCAGTGGTGTGCACATGCACATTGAGTGGAATAAAGTGGGGGTTGAAGGAAAAGGCAGATGACATCCTCCCGGGATAATAGGGATCCCGCCTGGCTGTCATATTACAATAGGCCGGGCGGGAAGGGGTTAAATGAATACAGTATTATCTTTTGGATGTTTGTGTTCACTAATAATGATTTTTGTGTTGTTTTTTTTTTTTGGTGAAAATATTGTTTTAATATTTTTGAGGGGGGGGGGGGGGGGGGCGGTGATTTCTAACAGCAGCCCTACCCATGTTGACATTGACTAAGTTAAAGCCCATGCAGCATGAAGATACATCTGCGGTGAATGTTTATGGAATGTCACATTCCCCGCTTTATAAATATACTCTTCTGTCTTCCCAGTCCTGGAAGTGGCCCCGCTGACACCATCCTGCTGCCTCCCAGCCTCCTACTTTCTCTGATTTAGTTGCGCTTGTTCAGGCATATAATTAAATTGTTACCACTTTATGTCACCCAGGAGCTGCGTTACACCAGTCCCATGAAAAATGCCAAGCAATTAGAAAAATGCTCCTTCCTGAGAGGAGGCCGGACTGCACTGGGTGTTCTGGAAATTTACACCGACATACTGTAGCCCATCCGTCCCTGCGTTCACACTCCATAGGACCAATTTAGGTTCGGTTACAGCTTTGTTATGTGCAAACTGTCAGCATGATAGAGGGGGGACATTCATTTTTGTGGGTGGTGGTGGGGGGAGGGAGAGACTGGCATGGCACATGCCCTGACATACAACCTATTCTTAAGCACTTCAGCCCCCGGAAAGTTTTTACCCCTTCCTGACCAGGCTATTTTTTTGCAATACGGCACTGCGTTACTTTAACTGACAATTGCGCAGGCCGATGTGACGCTGTTCCCAAATAAAATGTATGTCATTTTTTTTCCCCACAAATAGAGCTTTCTTTTGGTGGTATTTGATCACCTCTGCGTTTTTTTATTTTTTACGCTATAAATAAAAAAGCTGTCAA
The DNA here is from genome assembly GCA_037952925.1 of Lithobates clamitans. Classification (NCBI taxonomy): domain Eukaryota; kingdom Metazoa; phylum Chordata; class Amphibia; order Anura; family Ranidae; genus Lithobates; species Lithobates clamitans. The sequence continues at coordinate 367,700 of JBBGZY010000020.1, read as the reverse complement.
TTTTGGAAAAAAAAAAACTATTTTTTTTTACTTTCTGCTATAAAACATACCCAATAAAAAAATGTAAAATTAAATTTCTTCACTAATTTAGGTCAACATGTATTCTACTAAATGTTTTTGGTAAATAAAAAATCCCAATAAGCGTATACTGATTGGTTTACACAAAAGTTATAGTGTCTACAAACTATGGGATATATTTATGGAATTTTTATTGATTTTTCTTTTTTTCCTACCCTGTTTCTCCAAAAATAAGACCTAGCGTGATTGTCGGTGATGGCTGCAATATAAGCCCTATCCCTCCAAATAAGCCCTAGTTAAATTCCTTGTAGGTCTTATTTTCAGGGAAGGGCTTATTTTCGGGGAAACGGGGTAGGGCTTATATTGCAGCCATTACTGACAATCACGCTAGGTCTTATTTTCAGGGAAACAGGGTAGTAATGGTGGCGATCAGCGACTTATAGCGGGACTGTGACATTTGCGGTGGACAAAGCAGACACTAAGTGACGGTTTTGACACTTTTTGGGGACCAGTGATCAATACTAAAATATGCACTGTCACTGTACTAATGACACTGGCAGGGAAGAGGTTAACATCGGGCGATCAAAGGGTTAAATGTGTCCCTAGGGAGTGCTTTCTAACTGTGGGGGGGCTTGTACTGTAAGAAGACAGAGATCCGTGTTCCTGCTTAGCAGAAACACAAGATCTCGGTCTTCTGTCACAGAACGGCGATCTGCCTTGTCTGCATAGGCAGACCGCCGTTCTGTCTGCCTCGGAAACGATCGGCGGGTCCCAAGAGACATCGGGTCCGCCGGACCCGCTGATTGGCTTCTGCTGTGATTAGACAGTGGGTCGCCGGCAGCACACGTGTGCACCCCAGACCTGGAAAAAAAAATCACATACAGGTACAATATTTTGCACTATAGGGCCGCCCTGCCGCAGTATAAGGAAGTGGGGTGGTCCTTAAGTGGTTAATGTTCAACCCTATCCCACCTCTAATCATATTACTTAAAGTATATATACTTTTTTCAGGTTTTTTGCTGTCCTCTCCCTTAACCTTTCAAGTACTAGCCTGTAATACCCCTTCATTACCAGGACATTTTTTAGTCTGACATTTTGACTGACAGTTACTCGGCAACACTGTACCCCAAATTAATTTTACATTGTTTTTGTTTTGTTTTTTTGTAAGACAGAAAAAGCATTCTTTTGTTTTTTTTTTTAGTAACCGCTGCTGGTTTATTTATTCTATAAAGGAATAAAGAGCAATTTTTTCTGTTAAACTAAAAATGCCAGGGCAGTATGAAAACCCCCAAATGACCTATTTTTAGAAAGTAAATGGGTGATATTATTTTTGCTACTTTATTTATGGAAATTAGGAAACAGGCTGGTACTGAGGTGGGTAAATATTGGAGCTTGATAATAGTGCACTAGATACAGCCTATACATGTCATACACTGAGGGAGGAGATGGAAAGGTTAATGTACAAGTTCTATACAGTCTGGCAATGAAGGGGTTAATATATAGTCCACATAGTATAACATATACAGTATCTCACAAAAGTGAGTACACCCCTCACAATTTTGTAAATATTTTATTCAATCTTTTCATGTGACAACACTGAAAAAATGAAGTGTCACTTTTCTGTCCCCTCAAAATAACTCAACACACAGCCATTAATGTCTAAACCGCTGGCAACAAAAGTGAAAATGTCCAAATTGGGCCCAAAGTGTCAATATTTTGTGTGGCCTCCATTATTTTCCAGCACTGCCTTAACCTGTGGCGGCTGGTGCTCAAATTTTTTGGGGGGCGCAAACACACTGAATAATTCTGAAAAAAAACCAAAAACATTGCAGTCTCACTGTGCCCGTGAATTGCAGCCACTGTGCGAGCCAGGCCTTCTCATCCAACATCAGTGCCTGAGCTCACAAATGCACTTCTGGAAGAATGGTCAAACATTCCCATAGACACACTCCTAAACCTTGTGGACAGCCTTCCCAGAAGAGTTGAAGCTGTTAAAGCTGCAAAGGGTGGGCCAACTCAATATTGAACCCTACGGACTAATGCCGCGTACACACGGTCGAACTTTCCGACAGAATATGTGCGATCGGAGCGTGTTGTCGGAAATTCCGACGGTGTGTGGGCTCCATCGGACTTTTTTCATCGGAATTTCCGACACACAAAGTTTGAGAGCAGGATATAAAATTTTCCAACAACAAAATCCGATCCTTTAAATTCTAAACGTATGTACACAAATCCGACGCACAAAGTGCCACGCATGCTCAGAATAAATTAAGAGACGAAAGCTATTGGCCACTGCCCCGTTGATAGTCCCGACGTATGCGGTTTACGTCACTGCGTTCAGAATGATCGGATTTTCTGACAACTTTGTGTGACCGTGTGTATGCAAGACAAGTTTGAGCCAACATCCGTCGGAAAAAATCCTAGGATTTTGTTGTCGGAATGTCCGAACAAAGTCCAACCGTGTGTACAGGGCATAAAACTGGGATGCCATTAACCACTTAAGTACCGCCCTACTTACATTTACTGCAGCAGGGCGGCCCTTAAGCGCAAAATCATATCAATATTTGTACGTGATTTCTGTTGTCAGCTCTGGGGCCCGCGCTGGCGGAGCCACGCTCCCGCTGTGATTGGACACAGCGGGGGGCCAATCAGCGGGTCTAGCAGGCGCGATGGGCAACAGGACTCGCAGATCTTTTGTAGGAGAGACAAATCGGTGGTCTGCCTATGTAAACAAGGCAGACCGCTGTACTGTCACAGAGGGAGAGAGAGAGATCTTGCTAATCAGGAACACAGATGTTTATTTTTATTTTAGTTTTATTTTAAAAGCAGCGATCTTCTGTCAGATTAGCAAACCTGTGAGATCAGCAGGCTTGCCGCTGCTTTTAAAATTCAACATCTAACCAGTCAAAGGGAATTCTAAGCACTGAATTTCACTATATAAACTCACTTTACTGTTAAAAATAAGTGTGAAATGCAAAACTCCAGTGGGTGTAACAAGATGTCCACTTTCCCCCATCTCAGTGTATTCTTACTCTGAAGGAGTGCAGGGTGTAGCAAGATGGCGGCGATGTAACATCACTTCCGTTACACATTCTGACAGGTTGCCGAATCTGACAAAACACTCTGCATTGCATAGAGAATGGCAGAGACCCAGTGGTAACTAAAATAAGGTATGTAATGAAAACAGAAAACCTGTTTATGAGCGTGGGAGGGCGAAACCAGAGCAGGCAAAATATTTCAGATTTAACTTCCTTTCCTGTTCACACAGGAAATCCTCTCTTAGACAGTTGTCACCACTCCAGAACAAATGTCCCAGTCTGAAGACTTTCCCTCTATTCTTGTTTTGGCAGGTCTGAGCAGGGTCACAATCAGCAACAAAAAACAGAATTAAGATTCTTATTTTTTTATATCATTACTCTATTCAAAATACATTTTATAAAAATCCTTATAGATAACCCTAGCTCTAACTTTCAACCTCTTCCTGACCCCTAAAATGACCTTGGTAGCCCCTGACCCTAATCCTAAAATGATATTAAAGTGGAGTTCTGCCAAATTATTTTCTTTTAAAAGTCAGCAGCTACAAATACTGTAGCTGCTGACTTTTAAAATAAGGACACTTACCTGTCCAGGGCGCCAGCGATGTCAGCACCAGAAGCCGATCTCTCCCTCAGCTCCTGTGTGCCGCCGCCGCCGCCATCTTCGCTAAGGGATACAGGAAGTGAAGCCATGCGGCTTCACTTCCTGGTTCCCTACTGCGCATGCGCAAGTCGCGCTGCCCGATCCCACTGGTCCCTGCTGTCTTCTGGGACCTGTGTGTCTCTCAGAAGACAGGGGGGGCGGAGAAGGTGCCGGAAGTGGCGTAGATACCCGCGGGTGGCTCAGGTATCTATGCCCGGAAGTGGGAGCAAAACACCTGTATTAGACAGGTATCTGCTCCCCCTCCCCCCTGAAAGGTGCCAAATGTGACACCGGAGGGGGGGGGGGATTCCGAAAAGCGGAAGTTCCATTTTTGGTAGGAACTCCCCTTTAAAGTCTCACTTTTTTTTAAAAAAATAACAAATATGTTATACTTACCTGCTCTGTGTAATGGTTTGGCACAGAGCAGCCCCGATCCTATTCTTGGGGTCCCCCGCCGACGCTCCTGGCCCCTCCCACCTGCTGAGTGCTCCCAGAGCAAGCAGCTTACAATGGGGCCACGCTTCCAACTGCAGCTCTGGGGGTCCATTCAAAACACAGAGCCACGGCTCAGCCCTGCCCCCTCTCTTTTCTAATTCAGTGGCTGTGATTGACAGCAGCCAACTCAGCCTGGACTGAGAGGGGGCTCAGGTAAGTATTAGGGGAGCTGCTGCACAGAGAAGGTTTTGTTACCTTCATGCATAGAAAGCACATAAAAAAATCCTTGAGCCTTAAGGACCACTTTAACCACTTCCCACCCATCGATGTTGTCGACTCTGAGTGGGGATATCTGAATGATGGGTGCAGCTACAGGCATCATTCGGATATCTTCTTTTAGAGCCGGCGATTCCCTACACCAGTGATGGCAAACCTTGCCACCCCAGATGTTTTGGAACTACATTTCCCATGATGCTCATCCACTCTGCAGTGTAGTTGAGCATCATGGGAAATGTAGTTCCAAAACATCTGGAGTGCCAAGGTTCGCCATCACTGCTCTACACCGTAAGAACAATCATAGCGGCTGTTCAGACGCTTGATCGTTCTTACAGGCAGCGGGACGGGACGTCCCCCACCGCCCTCCGGTGCTTCTCCCGCCTCGCGCGTACGATCATCGAGAGGGAGGAATCAGTCCATGCCAGAAGTTGACCATAGAGAATCCGGCGGGTGAGATGGCCCCCCGGACGTCTCTATGATCTTTCGGAGGCATTTGAAAAAAATGCCGCCGCCTCGGGTGGGAAGCCAGGATCGTTTTTTGTTTTTTTTGTTGTTTTTTTTCCCACCCAGCCTAGAGGGAGGGACTTCTAGACCCCAAATCTCGCTATAAAGAGGACCTGTCATGCTTATTCCTATTACAAGACATGTTTACATTCCTTGTAATAGGAATAAAAGTGATAAAAAAAAGTGTCAAAATAGAAAAATAAAAGTAAAATAAACAATAAAAGAAAATAAAAAAATGTAAAGCGTCCCCGCACGCAGAAGCGAATGCATATGTAGGTCATGCCCACATATGTTAATGACATTCAAACCACACATGAGATTTAGAAGGAAATATAGGGGGCCCTCTACATGAGATATGAGCTAGAAAGGTAAACACTGTTGTCATAGCAACTGGTTTGTTTACAAACCTGAGCTGTAAAATAGACGGCACAAATATATTAATAAAAAAGCAAAATAAAGTCGGCGCTGATCCTCCTCACTACTAACTGCTGATCTATATTACCAACAATATCTAGTTGTGTCATTTCCATATCATTCCCCACCATACAATAAATCCTAAATATCCACATTTGTGAAAGACATATGAAGATAAAACACGGGATACAACACTGAGCATTACATCATGAAATCAATATCCAGATTTGTTATAAACGTGAAAAAAAAACCCAAAAAACAGTCCTTAAAAATGTTCATCCACAAAATTCTGTGTTATTGTATTTATCAAACGTCATCCCATCCCCCGTGCTTTTATAGAAGTGATCCTTAAAATTCAGTACAAAAAGTGCTCCCCCGCCATTGATGGTGCTAATGCCCCTCCCCCCATAACCCTGAGGACCTCTGGGCCAATCACACGTTATTCTATCACCAAAGACCACCAAATCATCTTCATCCAATAGATATATTCTCCCCTCAATGGATTTCCACCAATCACCCAAAAAGGAAATGACAAGGTCATCGTACAACGCGCTTTTATTATTAAATCCCCTTTAGAAGCTCCTCCCACAATCTATATGCTTCCACATTCCAGAGCCCAGACCGGCACCAGCTCCATCAGCAGATTTCTATCCATTAATATCCTCCAAGTAGTTCCCCCAGCACCGCCCCTCCTCCCACCATCTTCCCTCTCTATACAAACTATTCTCTTTTCACTCTCATTTCTTTCTTTTGGCTTTTTAATAAAATGACATTTAAATATAAAATGGCCCAGTGAGTAACTGTTTGTCTTTGGCAGACTAAGATGTTCCTACGAGTCCAGCTTAATCCACATGCAGTGCAGCACAAGAGATGTTACATTGTACAGAAACATACAACAAGAAGCTGCAGTTCCACCACAAGTTGGAGGAATTAAGTGATTAGCTCTTCTGCCTGGCAGCACCGGGGTCGTCGCTTCAATTCCCCAACCACAGCGCCACCTGCCTGGAGTTTGCATGTTCTCCCTGCGCCTGCGTGGGTTTCCTCCGGGGAATCCAGTTTCCTCCTACACTACAAAGACATGCTGGGAGGTACATTGGCCCTAGTATGTGTAAGAATGTGAGTTAGGGAGATTAGATTGTAAGCTCCTTGGGGGCAGGGACTGGTGTGACTGTACAATATACAGGATGGAAATAGATGACTGTCTCCTGTACTGACTGATCATTATCACATGGCCTACCTGTTGGATTGGCTCTGCAGACTTCTCTTCTCCGTTGCCAATACCTGCAGGTTTCCTGCCAATCCCCTGGACGGGTTTGTTGGTGGCGGGGGGTCTTCTGGGCTTGTACGGCCCTCTGTGGAGACACCAATTACACAGCGAGACCCTTTATCTCCATAGCAACAGTGAGACCCCCCATAACCCAGAAATTGTGGGGAGCCCCCTCTAAGAAAATGTGCCCCCCCCCCCTATTTTCCTTCCTTCTTCTGCAGCTTTGGGAAGGTTTGTGGTTTGCGGGGACTCATCTTAGGAAGGTCGAGTATTCATTGATCAGAGCCATAGACATTCCCTGTCTGCTCACATTCACAGCACATTTTACAGCTCTTCATACTCCGGAGTAAAGGAGAGAAAGAACTCTCCTCCAACATTTCCATCCAAAGAAAACATGCGCACTTTACACATGTCTGCCCGCTTCCAAGAAAAAGTTTTTGTATGGTGGTCACCGATAAAAATGGACATATGGCGGAACACGGCATGCCGCGGTGACAACTTTCCACCATATCAGTCTCCGGTCACATCTGCGCGTTCCGGTAATGCGCACAGAAAGGCACGTTTCCACGCAATCCCGGAACATGCAAAAATATGAGCCTCACGCTTGTAGTGCCATTTATTGTAAATGTCCCCCCAAAACGTGAGACCCCAATACAAGAAACGTGAGACCCCAATATAAGAAATGTGAGACCCCCAATTAAACAAATGTGAGACCCCAATACAAGAAACGTGAGACCCCAATACAAGAAATGTGAGACCCCAATACAACAAATGTGAGACCCCAATACAAGAAATGTGAGACCCCAATACAAGAAATGTGAGATCCCAATACAAGAAATGTGAGACCCCAATACAACAAATGTGAGACCCCAATACAAGAAATGTGAGACCCCAATACAAGAAATGTGAGACCCCAATACAAGAAATGTGAGATCCCAATACAACAAATGTGAGACCCCAATACAAGAAATGTGAGATCCCAATACAAGAAATGTGAGACCCCAATACAAGAAATGTGAGACCCCAATACAAGAAATGTGAGACCCCAATACAAGAAATGTGAGACCCCAATACAAGAAATGTGAGATCCCAATACAAGAAATGTGAGACCCCAATACAACAAATGTGAGACCCCAATGCAACAAACGTGAGACCCTAATACAAGAAATGTGAGACCCCAATACAAGAAATGTGAGACCCCAATACAACAAATGTGAGACCCCAATAAAACAAACGTGAGACCCCAATACAACAAATATGGCAAAATGCGTGGGAACTAAAAAAAAGCGGAACGCGTCATGAGCTACTTTGTCACGCTTGTGGGGCATAGGGCAACGCACTGAAATCAATGGGGGACGCTATGCTTGTTGGGTTGGGTTGAGTTTGCCCTTCATCATTTCACAAACTATGGAATGCTGGGAGAGCAGAAATCAGTAAAAATCTCCAACAGTGAAAGGGTTCAAATGACTATCTGAGCGCTCACCCCTCCCCCCCCCATAGCCCAATGTGTAATGTGCTGCACCCTCTTTTATACCGAACCCCACCATCCCCCGCATACCATGTGTTTTTTCATCATGTAATGCCATCTTGAGGCCAAGGTGGAAACTGCAGGTAACTGTAATAATAATATATAAATTGAAAAAAATTAAAATTAAAACGTGCGGGTCCTCCTCCTTCACTTACTCTAAATTACTAACCCAGAACAAATATGCACGTAAGCAATAAATATATTTTCAATCATTCTAACTCACCGCTTTAATAAAAAATGTTTTTCAATTTTGACCATGTCCTTATTGTAGAGATTTCCCATCACTTCCTGTCCATTGAAGACCAATGTTGGAGGGATTCTGTAAAAAAGAAAAAAAAATGGCACTTTTTGCATAATAATCAGGCCCAAATTATTCCAGAATGTGTTTTATTGGGAATTCTAAACCACAAAGATGATACCATGGGAACGATGGACAACATGGATTCATTGCACCAATAAAGTGATAAGATTTACAAAAACAACCTAAATTGTGCCCCTTGATACAGCAAAGGGGGGACATACTATTTAAAAAAAAAAAATTTAATTGAAGGTTGAACTCTAGAGCGGGGGTCTCCAAACTAAGGCCCACCCGGCCTGCAACACTTTTAAGAATTAAGGTTAGCAATGGCTGCCTCCGCTTCATCCTCCCCCCCAACCTGCACCCTGACTGTGTAAGGAGGGACTCTGCTGGGGACCCTAATGTAAAGGTGGGACTCCAATCAGGGCCTTAATATAAGAGGGGGGGAACCCTGATGTAAGGGGGGGATTCTTATGTAAGGGGGACTGTGATGGGGACCTTGGTGTAAGGAGGGGAACCCTATGTAAGGGGGGACTCTGAGATAGGGGTGGATTTTAATAGCCACTTTGATATAAGGGGTGACTCTAATGGGGACATTGATATAAGGGGGGCAGGGACTGTATTGACTTCTGGGTTCAATACTGAACCTGGTTCAGGACAAAGGTAAGCTCATCCCTGCTCAGTACAATAGTGATACATGTCATGCTATAAAATGATTTATATTTTATTTCTGTCCACAAAATGGCCTAAACCACTTGACACCCAGGCCAATTCTGACACTTCTCACATTTACAGTATGTAAAAATGTACACTTTTTTGATAGAAAATTACTTAGAACCCCAAATATTTATTTATTTCTTTTTTTGCATGGCGGGCGGTGCAATTTTTTTATGTCATGCGATATTTGCGCAGCAGTTTTATAAATGCATTACATATGAAATGGAAACATATTGTAGAGTAGAGGTAGTGAGACAGTCAGCAGTAAATGGCTTCAAACATACTTGGGAAGAACATAGATCTCTAGTCAGACAACAGGGTTAACCGCTTGCTGACTGTCTGCCATTGTTTGACAGCAGCAGAATGGCTCCCCTGCGCGAATCACCGTAGCTGTACGGCAGCTGCTTTAGGGGTATAGGGGGCGCACGCACCCGGCGCGGTACTGAGGAGCCGATGCGTGTGCCCGGCAGTTGCGATGTCCCCTGGGCACCCGCGATCACTCCTGACAGAGTAAACACACAAATCCACTCTCTGGCAGGAGAGAGGAGACAGATCCTGTGTTCCTGGTATATAGCAACACCAATTGGTCTCCTCCCCCAGGCAGTCCCATCCCCCCACAGTTAGAACACACAGGGAACACACATTTAACCCCTTGATCGCCCCCTGGCGTTAACCCCTTCCCTGTCAGTGACATTTATACAGTAATCAGTGGCTATTTTTAGCTTTGATTACTGTATAAATGTCAATGGTCCCAAAATAGTGTCAAAAGTGTCCGATCTGTCCGCCGCATTGTCTCAGTTCGATAAAAAAAAATAAAAAAATAAAAAATTTTTTTAAAAATCGCTGATCGCCGCCATTACTAGTAAAAAGAAAAAAAAATGCCATAAATCTATCCCCTAATTTGTAGACGCTATAACTTTTGCGCAAACCAATCAATATACGCTTATTGCGATTTTCTTTACCAAAAATATGTAGCAGAATACATATCGGTCTAAACTGAGAAATTAGTTTTTTGTTTTTTTTTAAATTGGGGGATATTTATCATAGCAAAAAGTAAAATATATTGTGTTTTTTTCAAAATTGTCGTTCTTTTTTTGTTTATAGCGCAAAAAAAAAAAAAAAAAAACGTGATCAAATACCACCAAAAGAAAGCTCTATTTGTGGGAAAAAAAGGACGCCTATTTTGTTTGGGTACAACATCGCACGACCGCGCAATTAAAGTTAGTTAAAGCGACGCAGTGCCGTATCGCAAAAAAATGGCCTGGTCAGGAAGGGGGGTAAACCTTCCGGGGCTGAATTGGTAATGAAACTCCCCCCCCCCAAAAAAAAACATAACAAAACAAAAAAATGGGCAGACTCGATGGAGTACTCTGTCTTTTTCTGCCGTTAGTTTTCCAGGTTTCTAATATGAAGTGCGGGGGGGGGGGGGGGGGTAAAAACAGGTGACCACTTCAGAAGGTCGGATCAATCGCCGTGATTGTTCCCAAAGTGTAGGAAGTGCCTGGCTATGACGAGGCCATAAAGATGGATTGATTGTCCTAAAAATATAACCAACCTTAAACATAGTAATAACGAGGGCACCATCAAGCATATACAGGTATATACCACAACCCATTACATAGGGATAGTCTCATTTACATCAAGGGACTAGAGGTCCCAGCAGGTCCAAGAAGGTATGAACAAAGGGAAATAAACAGCAGCCATTGGTTACAGCAGGCTGACAGAAATGATTGGCGGTTTGGAAGTCACTCCCTCCCACAAAGGTAACAGAAGGAGTAGAAACGATGGAGGTTACATACATAGTCAGATACCAGAGAGCACCTAATGGTCACAAATGTACCCACCTGAGTGAAGGTCCGGCACCCCCCCTTACACCAACCACAGCAGAGGGGAGTCCCATCCATGACACAATAAATTCCCCCCTCCTGTACATGCACACTGTCGGAGACACGGCCGGATTTCAATAGTTGGAGAAGGCGTAATCCAGGGCAACCAGCCCCCCTGTCCCCCCCCCGGGGGTCACACGCCCGCCAAGGGAAATCAGGTCAGCACACCACATCCAGCCAATCGAGGAAAAGTGATAGTGGCAAGATAAATTCCCGGGTAAACAAAACAAAACTAGTCAAGCAAACACAATAAATAGCATTATGGATAAAGTAGAATACATCATCAGGAACGCAATCAGGTTTTACCGTTTAGCGTCCGCCCACCATGTAAGTGTTTAGGGGCGGGGGAGCTAGAACAGGTGAGGTGTGTGCACATATGATGCGGCAGGGCGGCCGCTCTGCACCAGATCACGTGCCTACTACATGATCTGACAGTTCCAGGTCTGGCGTGCGCACTAGGGTGACCGCATTTCCAAACTGCCATTCAGGGACACCCCCCCTTCCCAAAAAAATATGATTTCAAAACCCTCGCCGACAATGAAATCTGTCACTCATTTCCCTCCTGCGTGGCTATCTCTATCATAGAACGCTAGGAGGAAGTGATGTCACTTTAGAACAGCGGTCCCCAACCTTTCTTGCATGGGGGACCGGTTTTGTGGAAGGGGGGGGGAATGAAGTCTCTGGGTTGACAGGGAAATCAGCGGCGGGTGATTTGTCGGGTGAATGGCTGATGTTAGCACTTAAATCATCCCGACATCATGCTTGATATGGTGTCAGGATGATCAAATCACATTGTTTCTATTACTACATTGTAATATATAATGAAATAGTTCAACTCACCATAATGCAGAATCAGTGGGAACCCTAAGCTTGTCACTTGGCACCAGATACAGCATGACACCGTCACCTGCCCCCAGATGCAGCTTGTCACTTGCCACCATCGTCTGCTTGCCAGATGCAGTGTGTCACTTGCCATCCAATGCAGTTTGTCGCTTGCCACCCGTAGCCTGCCACCGGATGCAGTGTTCCACTTGCCACCTATACCTATAGCCTGCCACCAGATGCAGTTTACCATTTGCCACCTATAGCCTGCCACCAGATGCAGTGTGCCACTTGCCACCCATAGCCTTCCACCAAATGCTGTGTGCCACTTGCCACCCACAGCCTGCCACCAGATGCTGTGTCACTTGCCAGCCAATAGTGAGGGTGTATAGTGAAGGGTGCAGGGTTCTGTAAAGGGGTGCAGGGTACTATGGGTTGGGGGCAGGGTGTATAGTGAGCCCTGCAGGGTTCTGTAGAGGGGTGCAGGGTACTATGGGTTGGGGGCAGGGTTCTGTAGAGGGGTTCAGGGTACTTTGGGTTGGGGGCAGGGTTCTGTAGAGGGGTGCAGGGTACTATGGGTTTGGGGCAGGGTTCTGTGGAGGGGTGCAGGGTACTATGGGCTGGGGCCGGGGTTCTGTAGAGGGGTTCAGGTTACTATGGGTTGGGGGCAGGGTTCTGTAGAGGGGTGCAGGGTACTATGGGTTGGGGGCAGGGTTCTGTGGAGGGGTGCAGGGTACTATGGGTTGGGGGCAGGGTTCTGTAGAGGGGTGCAGGGTACTATGGGTTGGGGGCAGGGTTCTGTAGAGGGGTGCAGGGTACTATGGGTTGGGGGCAGGGTTCTGTGGAGGGGTGCAGAGTACTATGGGTTGGGGGCAGGGTTCTGTGGAGGGGTGCAGGGTACTATGGGTTGGGGGCAGGGTTCTGTAGAGGGGTGCAGGGCACTATGGGTTGGGGGCAGGGTTCTGTGGAGGGGTGCAGGGTACTATGGGTTGGGGGCAGGGTTCTGTAGAGGGGTGCAGGGCACTATGGGTTGGGGGCAGGGTTCTGTGGAGGGGTGCAGAGTACTATGGGTTGGGGGCAGGGTTCTGTGGAGGGGTGCAGGGTACTATGGGTCGGGGGCAGGGTTCCGTGGAGGGGTGCAGAGTACTATGGGTTGGGGGCAGGGTTCTGTTGAGTAGAGTGATGAGGGGTGCAGGGTAGATAGGTACAGGAAGAAGAGGGGGCTCCCACACAGGGTTCAATGGAGGAGTATAGGGCAGAGGACAGTGTCAGAGGGGGCCCTGGACATTGACAGCCTGGAACGGTCTGAGGGACCTGGATCAGAGCTGGGGGAGACGATCAGGGAGGGAGCAGCTGGGGGTGAGCGAGCACCGAGAAGGAGGAACCCAAGGACTGGGAAGAACGGGAGGGACTCGGGGACACAGACACAGGCAGTGCCCCACCTCCATTTCAAACAAGATATGATATGGTATGATATGATATGGCTGCACCATCTTTAATGCATCTTTTAGGGTGTGTCCCCCAAATATCTTGTTTGTATATTATATGGATTCTGACCAAATCCCTTTGGGTGAGGAGCACCCCACTCCCTCATCAAGTACCTCTCATTAGTGTCCACTTATGTCATGGGTGGAGACCTCAAGATTCTCCCATTTAGAAGAGTGTAGCTCTCATTGTTCAGAGATGCAGGATCTCCCAGTCTATGGATAGTGTAGGACCCACTAATCATGGGGTACTTTGTCGCAGAAAGTGGACTTAGCACCATATAGCAATATGGTGTGACCAAATCCCCATATTTTTTGATAATGTTTTTTTGAAAATGTTTAGGTGTTTTTAAACTAGCCTTGCTGGAGGTAAATGTCTTTTTTGCACGTGTGCGCTGTAATATTTTCTTCCACCTCCATTTCAGTCACGAGAGACGAGCAGTACCAGAGCACCGATCACCGGGATCCACCGAACACTGCACGTCTGACAGGGAGCCAGCACTGCTATCCCTGGCCTACACCTCCATCCACCTTACTACTACCCGACTCCAAGCCCCGCTCCTCCAACCAATCACCCTCTACTACCTTGAGAGCAAAGATGACCCTGCCTATCGCTGTCTGTGCAAATCTCCAGCTCCTCCCGACCCCTTGCTCTGTGCTGATAGAATGAAATTGTTGGAGGGGCGGGAGAGCCGGAAGAGGAGACAGACAGACATGGCCACAGAATCGTGAACGGCTGCATCGGCCGTGTTAATTTCATTCCGGGACACTGTACTGTCCCGGAATGAAGGTGCCCGGGACCCGGAACAGACCTCCAAGATGCGGGACTTTCCCGGGCAATCCGGGACACGTGGTCACATTAGTTCCGTCGCCGCCATCTTGCTACACCCCGCACTCCTCCACAGTAACGGTACTCAGAGAAGGGGGCAAGTGGACATCTTGTTACACCCACCGGAGTTTTGCATTTCACAGTTATTTGTAACAGGAAATGCAGCTTATAAGGAGAAATACACTATATAGAAATCCGACGGACTGTTTAGATATTGAATTTTAAAAGCAGCGGCAAACCTGCTGATCTCACAGGTTTGCTAATCAGACAGAATACTGCTGCTTTAAGAATTCAACATGTAAACAGTCCAATGGATTTTGAACTACTGTTTTTCACCATATAGGCTCTGTTTCCTGTTAAAAATAACTGTGAAATGCAAAACTCCGGTGGGTGTAACAAGATGTCTGCTTGCCCCCTTCTCGGTGTATCGTTACTGTGGAGGAGTGCAGGGTGTAGCAAGATGGCGGCGACAGAACGTCACTTCTGTTACCATTTGTGATGGGTTCCCTAATCTGACAGAACACCTGCAACATAATAACCAGTCAAGCTGTGCATCCTGGCCGTCAGCATCCTAGCAACTAATCAAGTTGTGTGGATCAGCCGCCAGCATCCCAGCAAACAATAGCACCGTGCAGCCTGGCCACTAGCAACACGACATTGTACAGCCCAACCCCCAGCTTCCTAACAACCAGTTTTACCCTGTGCGACCCAGCTGCCTGCTTCCTATCAACCAAAGACACCGTGGGGGGGGGGGGTTTACTAAAAAAACTGGAGCACTCAGAATCTGGTGCAGCTGTGCATGGTAGCCAATCAGCTTCTAATGCCAGCTTGTTTAATTAAAGCGGAGTTCCACCCAGAAATGGAACTTCCGCTGATCCGGTTCCCCCCCCCCTCCGGTATCACATTTGGCACCTTTCAGGGGGGAGGGGGGAGCAGATACCTGTTACCTGTCTAATTCAGGTATTTTCTCCCACTTCCAGTGAAAGAGCGCCGTAGAATCCGCGGCAAACTACACCATGTCCGGGGGCCCTCCCCCCTGCTGTCTTCTGGGAGATGCACAGGTCCCAGAAGACATCAGGGACCAGTCAGAACACGCAGCGAGACTCGCAAGGCTTCACTTCCTGATTCCCTTACTAAAGATGCTGGCGCCTGCACCCCGGAGCCGAGGGACGGGTCGGCTTCGGATGAGGACATCGCAGGCGCCCTTGACAGGTACGTGTCCTTATTTTAAAAGTCAGCAGCTGCTGTATTTGGAACTCCGCTTTAAGCTTTGACAATAAAACCTTGAAGCTGATTGGTTTCTATGCAGATCTGCACCAGATTTTGCATGCTCCACTTTTGGTAAATCTTCCCCTGTATGGTTTGACTACCAGCATTGTAGCAGGTGCGGCCAGGCTGCCAGCATCCTAGCAACCAAAGACACTGTCTGGTCTGACTGCCAGCCTCTTAGCAACCAATGACGCTGTGCACCTAGCTGCCTGCTGCATCCTATCAACCAACTACAGAGGGTGGCGCAAAAATGGCTGCCTTGGGTGGCATCTTACAGTATTTACAGTCTTTTCTTTACAGGGAGCAGATTTATTTTAATTTGAAAATTAAAACCTATCCATATCTATCTGTTTCCTTCTGTTATAACTTTTATCCTGAAATACTTAAATGAAAATTTATTTTACAGTGAAAAATAAAACCTGTACAGAAATAATTATGTAAACTACTATTGCTGACCTCTTTCTAAAACTTCAAGCTTCCCCTATGATATTTAAAGGGAAACACCCATATTTACCTTCCTTCTTAGCAGTGGGCACTATAAAGCAAATGCAATATAAAAAATTATATTTCTAGTCAGGTACAGAAACTGTGTACATATCTGTGAGTGTGATTAATAGCCTATATGAAAGTCAGCCTGTATTTTATATTGTAGATTTATTAGCTCTATATGGTGCATTTTATCATCGTAGTTTGGACACACAATAAACTTAACCCTCCAAGGCATTTATTACTCTGGCGGCTGATTACATTTAAAAATGATTCATAACAAGTTTTATAACAAGTATAAATTTGTAACTTCCTCAAATTATTTACAGTAAAGTCTAATTTATTCTTAGTCAATTCTATAAAGCGATCTGCATTAGAATATTACCGCTAGTCCTACAGCTGATGAGTAGACAGGAGTCTGAAGGCTTTATTGGGAGGGTTGTATACACTGACTTTACAGGTAGTATATTGAACATTTTCTATTACACAAAATATAATATATATTATATTTATATATCATCAATACCATCAAAAGAAAGCTCTATTTGTGGGGGAAAAAAGGACATCAATTTTGTTTGGGTACAACATTGCACGACTGAGCAATTGTCAGTTAAAGCGACGCAGTGCTGTATCGCAAAAAATGACCTAGTCATTAAGGGGGAAAAATCTTCCGGGGTTGAAGTGGCTAGTAGGCTGGATATTAGGCAAATGGCACAGCTCCATCTAGTGGCCGAGCTCATGTACAGCAGAAGCTCAGTTTAGCTTAGTGTCCTGAGGAAGCAATGTTAATTTTGGCAGCAAATTTCAATTCAGTTTTAGTCTAATGCCCCGTACACACGATCGGACTTTCCGCCAACAAAACCGTGGATTTTCGTTCGAAGGTTGTTGGCTCAAACTTGTCTTGCATACACACGGCCACACAAATGTTGGCCAACAATTACGAACGTGGGAACGCAGTGACGTACGACGAGCCAAGAAAAAGGAAGTCCAATAGCCAGTGCGGCTCCTTCTGCTTGATTCAGAGCATGCGTATACTTTTGTGCGACGGACTTTTGTACACACAATCGGACTTTCCGACAACAAAGTTTTCTTGGCGGAAAATATGAGAACCTGCTCTTAAACATTTGTTGGCGGAAAGTCCGACAGCAAAAGTTCGATGGAGCGTACACATGGTTGGACTTTCCGACAACAAGCTCACATCCAACATTTCCCGTCGGAAAATCCAACCGTGTGTATGCGGCATTAGTCTTAGGACTAAAATGGCATTTTTGTTTTAGTCCCATTTTAGTCTTCTGCAAGTGTTTTAGTCGCATTTAGTTGACTAAAATCTCCAGTACATTTTAGTCAATTAAAATTGAATGGGTTTAGTTACATTGTAACGCATTACTCAAAGAAGTAAACCCATCCATAAAACTGTTTCATTTCCGGCAGGTGCCGGAAATGTAACACTCCCAATGGTTGTGCTCTCAACCAAACTGTCAAACCATCCAATGGCTGGTGTCATAACTGATCACATGTGCAGCATCACGGCAGTTGTAGACTAAACAGAGGCCAAGATGGCAGCTTCCTTGGCTGAAACCGATAGGGGGGGTTTACTTACACTTTATGCATTTCTCTACAATTTCCAAACTCGTTATATACTCCTGGAGTGAAAAATCGAATAGGTTATTATTTATGGTATTAAGGTTTGAACGTGACACAGATTTAATCATTATCTAAGGTAAACCACGTTTCATTACAAGAATATGGCTTTTTTTTGACTGAAGTGGAATGTTAAAATAAAAAAAATAAAAACTCTTTGGTTGATGATGCCACCATGCAGTGCACATTTACACGAACTTGTCTGATTTAAGCAAATAAAAATGTTTGGGGGGGGGGGGGATTTGTAATCTTCAGGACTAAATAGATTTTTTAAGCATGGGTGCAAAAAACACACTGGCAGCAAAAGGGTTAATCCTGCACAGATTAGACAGTGCGCTGCTCTCCCGTAGTGGACAAGCTGTGAAGCTGATTGACAAGGGGCAGGTCTCCTTAAGGCCCCTTTCACACTGGGGCGGTAGGGGGCGTCGGCGGTAAAACAGCGCTATTTTTAGCGCTATTTTACCGCAGTATTCAGCCGCTAGCGGTGCGGTTTTAACCCCCCGCTGGCGACCGAAAAAGGGTTAAAACCCCTCGTATAGCGCGGCTATAGCCGCAGTATTACCGCGGTATAGCCGCGCTGTCCCATTGATTTCAATGGCCAGGAGCGGTTTAGGAGCGGTGAATACACCACTCCTTCACCGCTCCAAAGATGCGGCATGCAGGAGATTTTTTCTTCTCCTGCCAGCGCACCGCTTCAGTGTGAAAGCCCTCGGGCTTTCACACTGAACAAACAGCGGAGGTTGTTTAGGGGCGGTTTGCAGGCGCTATTTTTAGCGCAATAACGCCTGCAAACCGCCCCAGTGTAGGAGCCTCCTATCTACAAATGCCGGGCTCCATCCAGAGGAAGCAGGCGGAGCTCCGTGAAAACCCAAAAGTTCTGGGGGTAAACGTCCCTGCCTCACATTATTGTTTCGTTCGTTAACGAAAACGGAATTGATTTTCGTCAGAGGATAAAAATGTGGTGTACTTTTCGTTTAGTTTTCGTCACTGTAAAAATGACGCTGACGAAAATGATGGCAAACGTTTTTGTTGACGAAATTAACACTGGGAGGGAGGACACCTCTACCCAACCCCTCTGGATGAGGAATTTTAAACTGCAGCAACAGCTTAAAACATCATCTGATGGCATTCAACACCTGCTGGCACTGTCATATTTGACCCCAATACACCGGATATTCATTCCAGCAGCCACCATCATTCACAATATCATCCTGGGCCACCAGATTGTTTTTATTATACAAAGTCTTTATCGAAAAAGGTGGCATCCAATACTGCCACATAACAATATAAAAGTAGAAATACACCATGCTTAGAGCTTCAAAATATCTGAAAGATACTAAAAACTACTAAATTTGGTTTTGCATCGTTTGGTCTTCCAAGGTTTTGTAATTTGTAAGGTAACTTCCATCCATTCTTTCTTCTCTTTTCTACTATGTTAAAGTGGAGGGCCACCCTAAAATAAAAAATAGCATGAAAAATCGTAAAAAAATTAAAAAAAAAAAACATTTGATAAAAAAAATTTTTTTTAAACTTACCTGAACCCTTGTTGCTAGGCAGTCCTCCTAATCTGCCTCTTCCGCGGCGTGTCCTGCTCCTCGGTGAGCAGCCCCGTTGCCTTCTGGGAACTGTGTGTGTTCCCAGAAAACCACGGGGCCATTCACAGAGTGCCGCGCCGCTCGCGTGTGCGCAGTAGGAAACTGCCAGTGAAGCTGCAAGGCTCCACTGCCTGTTTCCCTTAGTTAGGATGGCGGTGCCGGGACCCGAGAGCAGAGGGACGGGTCGGCCTAGGGGGGCCGACATCGCGGGCACCCAGGACAGGTGAGTACTTATTTAAAGTCAGCAGCTACAGTGTTAGTAGCTGCTGACTTTAAAAAAAAAAAACTTTCCTAGCCGGAATCCCGCTTTAAGCAACTTGCCCTTGTTTACAGCGAGTTTCCTTTTGGGGTATACAGGGAATTTATTAATGATTAAATATCCTAATAGTTCTCAGCTTAATTAAAGTTAACTAAAAGTAAATACTTGTAATTTATTTCTTACGTACTTAGAAGGTATAATATATGTTCTTTTGTGACACTTTTGAATTGATCTGAAACTGTACTATTCTTGTTATACATTTGATAATTTAATAAAAAATATCCATAAAAAAAATACACCATGGTACAAAGTGCAACCATAGACAACCAACAAGTAGGCTTACAGTACAAAATAGCAGCATGAAATCCAAAACATATGCAGGTTTGGCGGACCGATTACAATAGTACAAAACCAGAGATGGATCCCATTCAATAAAGGCAATATAAAACATATAATAGCAAAATAAAAGCTGCATTTGTAAAACATGGCTAGCCATCAGATTAATAAATTCACTGCAACCACCATTCTGCTCCTTTGTGACGTTCCAAAGCACAGATTTATGCCGCAAACACACGATCGGACTTTCCGCCAACAAAACTGTGCAATTTTGTTCGAAGGTTGTAGGCTCAAACTTGTCTTGCATACACACGGTCACACAAATGTTGGCCAACAATTCCGATCGTGAGAATGTGGTGATGTACAAGCCGTACGACGAGCTGAGAAAGAGGAGGTTCAATAGCCAGTGCGGCTCCTTCTGCTTGATTCAGAGCATGCGTGAACTTTTATGCGATGGACTTTTATACACACGATCGAACTTTCCGACAACAAAGTTTTGTTGGCAGAAAATTTGAGAACCTGCTATCAAACATTTGTTGGCGGAAAGTCCGACAGCAAATGTTCGATGGAGCGTACACATGGACTTTCCGACAACAAGCTCACATCCAACATTTCCCGTTGGAAAATCCGACCGTGTGTACGCGGCATAAGACTATCAATACAGTGGCCATCACCAAGGTCAGTGTTCACACTGGAGCCCTAGATTCAGTTACCAAATATAAAACCATTTTGCTCTGCCTGTATCCTACCAACTCCTGATGTTTACCACAATGGTCATGTCTGGATCACTGACTCCCTGGATCTCTAAATCCCGAGCTACCCCTAATAAATCGCTGCACTGGTGAGTAGGCTGTATTGGGGTTGTACACATTTATTATAATATAGTCTTGGGGTTGTGTCTCAGGGCTGCATTAACTGAGTAGCTCTGATTGCACAATACCAGGTCGTTTTTTTCCCCCTGTCGAAAAGTACAAAAAAAAAATACTTTTTATGGTTATAGACAAAATAGCAGCTACAAAGACACAACATCGAGCATTTATAATGAACGCGGGCTGCCTGTAAAATCAAGATATATCAGGTTGATGCATAATCTCCTACCAAACTGTTATCTACAGCTACGGCAATCAGATTTCCCCTAAGGCCTGTTACCAGCGGGAATAGCTGAGAATGCGTGACGATTTTTCTTAAAGGAAACCTGTCATTATTATAAAGTGGGTATACTAGTAATGGAAATTAAAGGCAGTCACCTAGCATTGTTGAAAATATCCGGATATATCTTCTAGAGTGTTCCATGAACCACAAATCCTACAGAAAGAGGGGTAATGCATTTACAGTAATACCTACAAGCATAATTCGTTCAGATGATTCGTTCCACAACCACTGCTGGTGTATGCAGTACTGTATATGGCCAGAGGTGCGGGGGCGCTGGTGTATGCAGTACTGTATATGGCCAGAGGTGTGGGGGCGCTGGTGTATGCAGTAGTGTATGTGGCCAGAGGTGCGGGGGCGTGGGTGTATGCGGTACTGTATATGGCCAGAGGTGCGGGGGCGCTGGTGTATGCAGTACTGTATATGGCCAGAGGTGCAGGGGCGCTGGTGTATGCAGTACTGTATGTGCCCAGAGGTGCGGGGGCGTGGGTGTATGCAGTACTGTATATGGCCAGAGGTGCGGGGGCGTGGGTGTATGCAGTACTATATATGGCCAGAGGTGCGGGGGTGCTGGTGTATGCAGTACTGTATGTGGCCAGAGGTGGGGGGGCGCTGGTGTATGCAGTAGTGTATGTGACCAGAGGTGCGGGGGCGTGGGTGTATGCAGTACTGTATATGGCCAGAGGTGCGGGGGCGCTGGTGTATGCAGTACTGTATATGGCCAGAGGTGCGGGGGCGCTGGTGTATGCAGTACTGTATATGGCCAGAGGTGCGGGGGCGCTGGTGTATGCAGTAGTGTATGTGACCAGAGGTGCGGGGGCGTGGGTGTATGCAGTACTGTATATGGCCAGAGGTGCGGGGGCGCTGGTGTATGCAGTAGTGTATGTGGCCAGAGGTGCGGGGGCATGGGTGTATGCAGTACTGTATATGGCCAGAGGTGCGGGGGCGCTGGTGTATGCAGTAGTGTATGTGGCCAGAGGTGCGGGGGCATGGGTGTATGCAGTACTGTATATGGCCAGAGGTGCAGGGGCACTGGTGTATGCAGTATTGTATATGGCCAGAGGTGCGGGGGCGCTGGTGTATGCAGTACTGTATGTGGCCAGAGGTGCGGGGGGCGCTGGTGTATGCAGTACTGTATGTGGCCAGAGGTGCGGGGGCATGGGTGTATGCAGTAGTGTATATGGCCAGAGGTGCGGGGGCACTGGTGTATGCAGTACTGTATATGGCCAGAGGTGCGGGGGCGTGGGTGTATGCAGTACTGTATATGGCCAGAGGTGCGGGGGCGCTGGTGTATGCAGTACTGTATGTGACCAGAAGTGCGGGGGCGCTGGTGTATGCAGTACTGTATGTGGCCAGAGGTGCGGGGGCGTGTGTGTATGCAGTACTGTATATGGCCAGAGGTGCGGGGGCGCTGGTGTATGCAGTACTGTATGTGATCAGAAGTGCGGGGGCGCTGGTGTATGCAGTACTGTATGTGACCAGAGGTGCGGGGGCGCTGGTGTATGCAGTACTGTATATTGCCAGAGGTGCGGGGGCGCTGGTGTATGCCTCCACACAACTGCAGCTCACTGGATATTTTCTCTTTTTCGGACCATTCTCTGTAAACCCGAGAGATGGTTGTGTATGAAAATACTAGTAGATCAGCAGTTTTTGAAATACTCAGACCAGCCCATCTGGCACCAACAACCATGCCATGTTCAAAGCCACTTGAATCCCTTTTCTTCCTCGTTCTGATGCTCAGTTTGAACTTCAGCAAGTCATCTTCACCACATCTAGATGCCTAAATGCATCGAGTTGCTGCCATGTGATTGGCTGATTAGCAATTTGTGTTTACACGCAATTGAGCAGGTGTACCTAATAAAGTGGCCAGTGAGTGTATGGCGCAGACAATTTTCACAACTCTTTACATATATTTGTACATGCACATCTGTCCCCGGCCTCAAAGAGCTTACAATCTAAGGTCTCTAACTCACATTCCTACATATTAGGGTCAATTTAGACAGGAGCCAATTAAAGTGGTGTTCTGGCCGATACTTTTTAAATAAAAATACCCCTATATCACATAAGCTTTAAAGTATTCTAGTAAAGTTAGTCTGTAAACTAAGGTCTGTTTTGTTAGTTTATAGCAGTAGTTTGTTATTTTATAAACTTACAGCAGGCCGTGGCCATCTTAAGTGTGGGCATCTGAAGCCAGACTGTATTTCTTCCTGGATCTCATCCTTGTAGATCTGGCACATGCTCAGTGCAGCACAAGCAGTGTAATAGGTTTCAGGTCAGGTTTCCGTAGCAACGGCAGTTTCAGAGGAAGTTGCCGCCCCTTCCCAGAAGGCATTGCAAACAGGAAATGATGCGATGGGCCACGGCCAGGGAGGAGGAAGTGAAAAATGAATACAGCAGATATACAGTGGGTGCTGAGAAAATTTTTTTTTAAATATCCAATTCGTTTACAGTGCACAGTTTAGTGAGGGATGCTGAAGAGATGTAAAAGTGGGTGAAACTCAACTTTAACCTCTCAGCATGTCTTTGGAGTGTGGGAAGAAACCCACGCAGGCACAGAGAGAACATGCAAACTCAAGGGCAGGAGAGTGGTGATGCAGGGTGGGCGCACACCTGCCGACTGGCCTGTTCGGCCGCTTACCCGCCGGCACGCTGACTGATCCTCCAGCCCGCTAACTGATCTGCCAGCTCACCCGCCGGCCCGCTAACTGATCTGCCAGCTCACCCGCCAGACCACTAACTGATCCGCCTGCTGGCCCACTAACTAATCTGCCAGCTCACCTGCCGGCCCGCTAACTGATCCGCCTGCCGGCCTGCTAACTGATCCGCCCGCTCACCTGCTGGCTCGCTAACTGGTCTGCCCGCTCACCCACTGCCCTACTGACTGATCCGCCCACCGGCCCGCTAACTGGTCTGCTCGCTCACCCGCCGGCCGCTGACTGATCTGCCCGCTAACTGATCTGCCAGCTTACACGCCGGGCTGCTAACTGATCCGCCCGCTCACCTCCCGGCCCGCTGACTGATCTGCCCGCTCATCCACCACCCCACTGATCCGCCCACCGGCCCGCTAACTGGTCTGCTCGCTCACCCGCCGGCCGCTGACTGATCTGCCCGCTAACTGATCTGCCAGCTCACACGCCGGGCTGCTAACTGATCCGCCCGCCGGCCTGCTAACTGATCCGCCCGCTCACCTGCTGGCCCATTGACTGATCTGCCTGCTCACCCAACGCCCCACTGACTGATCCGCCCGCCGGCCTGCTAACTGGTCTGCCCGCTCACCCGCCGGCCGCTGACTGATCTGCCAGCTCACACGCTGGGCTGCTAACTGATCCGCCCGCCGGCCTGCTAACTGATCCACTCGCTCACCTGCCGGCCCACTGACTGATCTGCCCGCTCACCCACCGCCCCGCTGACTGATCCGCCCGCCGGCCTGCTAACTGGTCTGCCCGCTCACCCGCTGGCCGCTGACTGATCTGCCCGCTAACTGATCTGCCAGCTTACACGCCGGGCTGCTAACTGATCCGCCCGCTCACCTCCCGGCCCGCTGACTGATCTGCCCGCTCATCCACCACCCCACTGATCCGCCCGCCGGCCTGCTAACTACCCGCTTACCCGCCGGTCGCTAACGGATCTGCCAGCTCACACGTCGGGCCACTAACTGATCCGCCCGCCGGCCTGCTAACAGATCCGCCCGCCGGCCTGCTAACTGATCCGCCCACTCACCCGCCAGCCCGCTGACTGATCCACCCGCCTGCCTGTCACAATTTTCGGGGGAGGGGGGGGGGACGACCGTTGCGCCCCCCCCCCCGGATCTGCCCCTGCTACCTGATTGGTCTTAGTATTGTAATAAGAAAATCGGCAGCCATGGTGTTCATTTTCTTGTATATGTACAGCACATTTCTCCCCTGGAACCCAATGCTCTTTAACTGCTGTTGAGACAGATGATGAAGCAGCCACCTTGGGCATGCTCAATAGAATATGCTAGGGTCCAATTTAGACAGGAGCCAATTAACCTGCCAGCATGTCTTTGGATTGTGGAAGGAAACCCACGCAGGAACAGGGAGAACATGCAAACTCCATGCAGACAGTGTACTGACCGGGACTTGAACCAAGGACCCCAATACTGCAGACCAGGCGTGCGAACCGCTAAGTATCCCTTCATACATGCGGAGGTCTTTGATAGGGGAAGCCGGTCATTCTGTAGTTTGAGGTCATGTTGTCTGCAGACATCTGCAATAATCCAATCAAATAATCATAGGCATGGCGGCTCTGGGGAGTTCACAGAGTAAAGTTGCAATGAAATCGGAAACTCTTTTGGCAGTTTTTGCAAATCATCGCAGTCATTATAAGAGTTCCCATTACCCGATTCGTTTTGTATTTGTTTTATTCTATTTTATTGAGAATGTGACAGGAGGAGCTGGAACACAAAAGTGGGCGGAAATACCTAAAACTTCTAGGTGGAGAGGAACACAGGCTCAGCCCACCAGGCTCTAGACATGTGCAATTTGTTTCATTCCGAATTCGTTTTTTAATGAATTTCGACAAATTTGTTCATTCGGAAATATCCAAATTAACAAAAACTCGTTTAACAAATATTTCCAAATATTTGGAAATTCGAATATTCGAAATTTAGAAAACCCGAAAAAAATCTGAAATAATAACTATTAATACCTTAACTATTACTAAGTATTAAATTATAGGTATTGGAATTTCCTTTCAAATTTGGCTGTTAGTGAACGTAGGGAATGCGAATTTATCCGAAGTTACGAATTATCCAAAATAACACATGCCGTATCTAAACAAATGGAACGGTACAAATTAATAATAAATAATAACAATAAAAGTTATCCGAATGAATGCCGTATCTAAACAAATGGAATATAACAAATTAATAATAACAATCAACAATAATAATAATAAAAACTTTTTATTATTATTAATTTGTTCTGTTCCATTTGTTTAGATGCGGCATTCATTATTTCGGATAACTTTTATTGTTATTATTTATTATTAATTTGTACCGTTCCATCTGTTTAGAAGCGGCATTCGTTATTTCGGATATTTCATAACTTCGGATACATTCTTATTCGTTACGTTCACTAACAGCCAAATGTAAAAGGAAATTTCAATACCTATAATTTAATAGTTATTAGTTAGTTATTCGCTGGAATTTTCCTTTTTATTTTCGAATTTACGAGAATATATGAATTTACGAATTGCGATCCTAACGAATGACCCGAAGATCGAATACAAAAGAAACGAATGAGACGAAAACTAAAACGAACTGAAATTTTTCAGCAGTGCACATGTCTACCAGGCTCCACCTATACCTAAAAGACCACTTTTGGATGCATTGGTCTTTTAATAGCATTGCAAAATGATTTTTTTGTACCGCCTTGAGATGGGATATCTGTCAGCCCCAACCAGTTGTAATCATCATCAAGTAAAGCTTGACCTCAGAACCAGGGTGAACATGTCTTTCCCTTTTGAAATAGGAAGAATTGGTATTGGCAGGCACAAATTCTACAAATTAGAGCCGGTTTATGTCTACTTTGTACTGAAAAAAAATCACACAATATAAATATTATAACCCAACTGATTGCCATTTTAAAATATTGCCACTAGATGGAGCTAAAGATCAAGCGTTGATGAGCAGTGTGTGTGATCTTGCTGTTCTGCTATTGTGCAATCCTATGTATGTGATGGCTGAACCACATTATGAATTCCAGATCTGAATAAAACAAGGAAAAGCAGCAGAGAATGCACACAGCTCCCTTGCTTACAATTGCTGGCACGTATATTGATGCAGAACTGCAGTATAACACATATTGCTACAGTGATAATTAAAGCAACCCAGTTCACCTTATATTTTTTCAAAGTACCGTATATACTCGAGTATAAGTCGAGTTTTTCAGCACATTTTTTTGTGCTGAAAGTGCACCCCTCGACTTATACTCGAGTCAAGCACCTTTCTGCAGCAAAAAATGTCATTTTCCGAACCGACTTTGGGGTTCCTAGGACCAATTGGCCCCGAGATAAGGGGCCCCAAATGCAGTTCGGAAAATGTCATTCTCTGCTGCAGAAAAGTGCTTGACATTTTCTGAACTGACTTTGGGGCCCCATATCTCAGGGCCACTAGGTGCTAGGAACCCCAAATTTGGTGTGCAAACCCAGTGGAACTGGTACCATAACATATTCAAAGCTGGGGTTCCTAGGACCAAGTGGCCCCAAGATACGGGGCCCCAAACCGGTTCGGAAAATGTCATTCTCTGCTGCAAAAAAGTGCTTGACATTTTCTGAACTGATTTTTGGGGCCCTGTATCTCGGGGATACTTGGTGCTAGAAACCACAGCTTTGAATATTTTATGGTGCTAGTTCCACTGAGTTTGCACACCAAAATGGGGTTCCTAGCACTAAGTGGCCCCGAGATACGGGGCCCCAAAGTCGGTCAACTGTGTCCATCTGCAGCAATGTCATTTTGGGACCATTTGGGTTCAGAGACCCCAAATTTTGGCTGCAGCTAGGGGGCATCTAGGAACCCTTAACTACCGAGTTTGAAGTTCGGGGGACCTATGGCTGCAAATGGGCATTGTTGACCCTCTTTTCCACTTACAGTAGCTGTGCATTTCTCACCCTCGTCTTATTCTCGGGTCACTACGTTTTTCCCATTTTTTTGTGGTAAATTAGGGCCTCGACTTATACTCGGAACGACTTATACTCGAGTATATACGGTACCCTTCAAAAAAAAAAAAACGCAAAAGAAGAACACGTTGGTGGGCGCTGACTCAGAACTTCGCTTTGCTGCTGAAGAATTTTCTGCATTCGACACTTCCGGGTGTGTCTAATGCTGGATCTCCCACAGTTGGATGTGTCTTGTTGGGTGTAAAGATTCTGCCTGTAACTCTTCCAACAGAGAGAAGGTGTAAGCCAGCGCCTGCCAGAGAGGTCGCATCAATCTTTTATCGCAGGGCTCTTTTTTAAAGGGTCGCTTTAACCCCCTTACCTCCCGCATCCCTTTAATAAGTTCTTAATCCTGGTGGGGCAGTAAGGATCAAGGGTCATGTGACTAGCTGTCAAAGTGATCGGGAGACAGGCCTTCTGGCTACCCAGCGTTAGTGGGAGCTGAGAGCTGTCTGTGACAGCTCCTTCTCTGTGCTGGGAGCACCCAGTGAACGCGCTCTCAACACAGAAACTTTGGCCGCCCAGTGATGCATACGTGTGGTGTATGGGCATTAGGGCCCACCCTTTTGCCGCTGTACATATGTGTTACACAGGCAGCAACTAGACATGTGCAACTCGTTTCGTTCCGAATTCAGTCTTTAACGAATTTTGACAAATTTGTCAATTTGGAAATATCCGAATTTCGGGATAACCTGTTAAATTTTTCAAAATATTTGAATATTCACAAATTCGAGTGTTCGCAAAATCGTAATTCGGAAATCCCAAAATCGTAAATCCCAAATTCTAAATTCGGAAATTCGAAAATCTGAAATAATAACTAACTAATAATAACTTAACTATTATTAACTATTAAATTATAGGTATTGGAATTTTTCAAATTTGGCTATTTGAAATAACGAACGTAACAAATACGAATTTATCCGAAGTTACGAATTATCCAAAATAAAGAAAGCTGTATCTAACTGAATGGAACGTAACAAATTAATAATAATAAATAACTATAATAATAAAAACTTTTTATTATCATTACTATTACGATTATTTATTATTAATTCATTCTGTTCCATTTGTTTAGATGCAGCATTCGTTAGATAATTCGTAACTTCGGATAAATTCATTGTTGTGACGTTCACTAAGTTAGTTATCAGTAGTTTGTTAGTTATTCTTTCGAATGTTCGGATTTTCCTAACAAACTACTAATAACTAACTAATAAATTATAGGTATTGCAATTTCCTTTCAAATTTGGCTGTTAGTGAACGTAACAAAAACTAATTTATCCGAAGTTACGAATTATCCGAAATAACGAATGCTGCATCTAAACAAATGGAACAGAACGAATTAATAATAAATAATCATAATAGTAATAATAATGATAATAAAAAGTTTTTATTATTATTATTGTTATTTATTATTATTAATTTGTTACGTTCCATTCGTTTAGATACGGCATTTGTTATTTCGGATAATTCGTAACTTCGGATAAATTCACTAACAGCCAAATTTGAAAGGAACTTCCAATACCTATAATTTATTAGTTAGTTATTAGTAGTTAGTTATTATTTCAAATTTTGTGAATTTCCTTTCTTATTTTCGGATTTTCACATTTTTAAATTTATGAATTGCGATCATAACAAATGACCCGAAAAACGAAAAAATAAAACGCAAACGAACAACTTTTTCAGCAGTGCACATGTCTAGCAGCAACAGGTTAACCACTTGCCACCCAAGCCAATTTTGGTATTCCTTTCCTACATGTAAAAAACATAATTTGTTTGCTAGAATATTACTCAGAACCCCCAAAACACACACATATATATATATATTTTAGCAGAGACACTAGAAAATAAAATGGCGGTTGTTGCAATTTTTTCATTAAAAAATTTTTTTAATGAGATTTTTTTTTTGGGGGGGGGGGGGGGAATAACACATTTATGCATAAAAAACACAATATTTACCCCAATTCTTTTTTTAATGTTAAAGATGACGTTATGCCGAGTAAATAGACACCTAACATGTCACGCTTTAATATTGAGCACGCTCGTGGAATGTACTTAAAAATCTGCATAGGTAACGCTTGAAATTTTTTAAAGGTTACCAGTTTAGAGTTACAGAGGAGGTGTATTTCTAGTGCTACAAATATTGCTCTCGCTCCAACGACCTCACATGTGTGGTTTTACAAGAAATGTAAATATCCCTTGTAATAGGAATAGAGCACGACAGGTCCTCTTTATGGAGAGATCTGATGTCTATGAGTCCCCACATCTCTCCACTATGCTGGAAAGCCTTAGATCAAAAAATATATATTTTTCCAGCAAAAAAAAAAAAATGCCAGTGTTTACATCTGCCAGAGCGGGAAGTGACGTCATGACCTCGGAAGGTCATAGAGATGGGCGGGGGCTCTATGGTAAATATCCTACATTTTTGTGTCAGTAAAGTAGGGGGTGGCTGGAACCCCTGACGGGTTTTTTTGCTTACACTACAGAGAAGAACCCTTGCTTTCTTCTATGGAATCAGTGGTCTCTCTGCAGAGGTCAGACCATTAGCTCTTCAAACAAGAAATCTCACAATTCCTTCTGGCTGAAGGGCTCCAGCTTTTCCAGAGAGTATGCTGGCAGGAGACAGGCTTCACTACTCGGGCATAATGAAGACTCTGCACACCTTTAGTTCTGATCATCATAATGGAAAAAAAAATATTAAAATAGAAAAGGACGCAGCCAACTTGCTAAAATGCAAGCTCCCCTGGACACAGTGAGCCAATGTCAGGGTGACAAATGATACAGAGACCTTGGAGAAATGAAAATCTGTACAACAGATTGATAGACATTTTCTTCACACCAAACTGCTTTCATTGTTCAATTTATATATTAAGAAACAATAAATGAAATCCATTGTCAGTGTGTGTTCTCGGGTCATGGAATAATGGCGCCCCCTGCTGGAGGGGTAAGGCCGGGTGACACATAATAATGGAGCCCCCTGCTGGAGGGGTAAGGCCGGGTGACACATTATAATGGCGCCCCCTGCTGGAGGGGTAAGGCCGGGTGACATATAATAATGGAGCCCCCTGCTGGAGGGGTAAGGCCGGGTGACACATAATAATGGAGCCCCCTGCTGGAGGGGTAAGGCCGGGTGACATATAATAATGGAGCCCCCTGCTGGAGGGGTAAGGCCGGGTGACATATAATAATGGAGCCCCCTGCTGGAGGGGTAAGACCGGCTGACACATAATAATGGCGCCCCCTGCTGGAGGGGTAAGGCCGGGTGACATATAATAATGGAGCCCCCTGCTGGAGGGGTAAGGCCGGGTGACACATAATAATGGTGCCCCCTGCTGGAGGGGTAAGGCCGGCTGACACATAATAATGGCGCCCCCTGCTGGAGGGGTAAGGCCGGGTGACACATAATAATGGAGCCCCCTGCTGGAGGGGTAAGTCCGAGTGACACATAATAATGGCGCCCCCTGCTGGAGGGGTAAGGTCGGGTGACACAGGGTGCTGAGGTTGATCAGTTGCTATGACTTATCCATAAAGGCTGCTATTATTAAAGGCTGTATGAGACCCTCATACACACCATTAGATTTTCTGCAGATTTTTGTCTTCAGATTTACCAAGACCATGTAGCACAAGGACCTGCCTGATTGCACACAAATTGAAACTCTTAAGGTTTGACCTCATATTATAGGGTTTTGATAAATCTGAAGACAAAAATCTGCAGAAGATCTAATGGTGTGTATGGGGGTCTTAGACACACACCTACATTATCATACACAGGACTCTGTGCTCCAACCATGAATATTCAATCAAAGGAAAACAAGACTGAAATACTAAGGCTTCAACCTTCTTCAGGAAATGCTTGTCGCCTGGCAGTCTGCGCCATCAGTACTTCCTGAGACACAACGACCCCCAACAGGCACAGATCAGGAATAATCAGAACTTCTAATCTGGATATATGTCCTGGGTCAATGAGTGAGGAAATACGGAACTATTCATTTACAAGAACAGCATGAGAACCGTGTTCCTAGAAAGGGAGGTCAGAGAGGGCAGCCTCCATCCTTCCTCAGCACTGGTTCCTTTAATTAGTGGACTCACTTTTATTTATTGTACATTTATAAGTATATATACTGTACAATAAATACACTATATTGTCAAAAGTATTGGGACGCCACAAGCACATGAACTTTAATGGCATCCCAGTCTTAGTCCGTAGGGTTCAATATTAAGTTGGCCCACCCTTTGCAGCTATAACAGCTTAAACTCTTCTGGGAAGGCTGCCCACAAGGTTTAGGAGTGTGTCTATGGGAATGTTTGACCATTCTTCCAGAAGTGCATCTGTGAGGTCAGGCACTGATGTTGGATGAGAAGGCCTGGCTTACAGTCTCCACTCTAATTCATCCCAAAGGGGTTCTATCAGGTTGAGGCCAGTCAAGTTCCTCCACCCCAAATTCGCCACCCCTTGCTTTGTGCATTGGTCCAAATCATTTGGTGGAGGAGGGAATTATGGTGTGGGGTTGTTTTTCAGGGGTTGGGCTTGGCCCCTTAGTTCCAGTGAAGGGAACTCTTAAGGCGTCAGCATACCAAGACATTTTGGACAATTTCATGCTCCCAACTTTGTGGGAAGAGTTTGGGGATGGCCCCTTCCTGTTCCAACATGACTGCCCACCAGTGCACAAAGCAAGGTCCATAAAGACATGGATGAGAAAGTTTGGGGTGGAGGAACTTGACTGGCCTGCACAGAGTCTTGAGCTCAACCCGATAGAACACCTTTAGGATGAAATAGTGCGGAGAATGCGAGCCAGGCCTTCTTGTCCACATCAGTGTCTGACCTCACAAATGCGCTTCTGGAAGAATGGTCAAACATCCCATAGACACACTCCTAAACCTTGTGGACAGCCTTCCCAGAAGAGTTGAAGCTGTTATAGCTGCAAAGGGTGGGCCAACCCAATATTGAACCCTAAGGACTAAGACTGGGATGTCATTAAAGTTCAGGTGTGTGTAAAGGCAGGTGTCCCAATACTTCTGACAATTGACAATATAGTGTATGTATATATATATATATATATATATATATAGTATCTTACAAAAGTGAGTACACCCCTCACATTTTTGTAAACATTCTTTTATATCTTTTCATGTGACAACACTGAAGAAATGACACTTTGCTACAATGTAAAGTAGTGAGTGTACAGCTTGTATAACAGTGTAAATTTTCTGTCCCCTCAAAATAACTCAACACACAGCCATTAATGTCTAAACCGCCGACAACAAAAGTGAGTACACCCCTAAGTGAAAAATGTCCACATTGGTCCCAATTAGCCATTTTCCCTCCCCGGTGTCATGTGACTTGTTAGTGTCACAAGGTCTCAAGTGTGAATGGGGAGCAGGTGTGCTAGATTTGGTGTTATCGCTCTCACTCTCTCATACTGGTCACTGGAGGTTCAACATGGCACCTCATGGCAAAGAACTCTGAGGATCTGAAAAAAAGAATTGTTGCTCTACATTAAGATGGCCTAGGCTATAAGAAGATTGCCAAGACCCTGAAACTGAGCTGCAGCATGGTGGCCAAGACCATACAGCAGTATAACAGGACAGGTTCCACTCAGAACAGGCCTCGCCATGGTCCACCAAAGAAGTTGAGTGCACATGTTCAGCATCATATCCAGAGGTTGTCATTGGGAACTAGACGTATGAGTGCTGCCAGCATTGCTGCAGAGGTTGAAGGGGTGGGGGATCAGACTGTCAGTGCTCAGACCATACACCGCATCAAATTGGTCCGCATGGCTGTCATCCCAGAAGGAAGCCTCTTCTAAAGATGATGCACATGAAAGCCCACAAACAGTTTGCTGAAGACAAGCAGACTAAGGACATGAATTACTGGAACCATGTGCTGTGGTCTGATGAGACCAAGATAAACTTATTTGGTTCAGATGGTGACAAGTGTGTGGTGGCAACCAGGTGAGGAGTACAAAGACAAGTGTGTCTTGTCTACAGTCCAGCATGGTGGTGGGAGTGTCATGGTCTGGGGCTGTATGAGTGCTGCCGACACTGGGGAGCTACAGATCATTGAGGGAACAATGAATGCCAACATGTACCGTGACATACTGAAGCCGAGCATGATCCCATCCCTTCAGAGACTGGGCCGCAGGGCAGTATTCCAACATGATAACGGCCCCAAACACACCTCCAAGATGACCACTGCCTTGCTAAAGAAGCTGAAGGTAAAGGTGATGGACTGGCCAAGCATGTCTCCAGACCTAAACCCTATTGATCATCTGTGGGACATCCTCAAATGGAAGGTGGAGGAGCGCAAGGTCTCTAACATCCACCAGCTCCGTGATGTCGTCATGGAGGAGTGGAAGAGGACTTCAATGGTAACCTGTGAAGCTCTGGTGAACTCCATGCCCAAGAGGGTTCAGGCAGTGCTGGAAAATAATGGTGGCCACACAAAATATTGACTATTTGGGCCCAATTTGCACATTTTCACTTAGGGGTGTACTCACTTTTGTTGTCGGCAGTTTAGACATTAATGTCTGTGTGTTGAGTTATTTTGAGGGAACAGCAAATTTACACTGTTATACAAGCTGTACACTCACTACTTTACATTGTAATTTCTTCAGTGTTGTCACATGAAAAGATATAATAATATAGTTACAAAAATGTAAGAGGTGTACTCACTTTTATATATACACACACACACATACATACACACACACATATACATAAACACTTCCTGAGATGCAACAAAGGAACAACGGTATTTTACAAAACAAAACAAAAAACATGTCAATTGTTTTCAATACAAAGTGCTTTTGCAAATAAAATGTCCAGTATGGTTTACATCTACTTTAATAAGCACACCCTAATAGTGGTTTGAGGTGCATTCATTATCACATACATGACTTTGGCAGGTAGCTATAGCAAATAAAATTGTGCAAATACAAAGTACAAAGTCCGCGGTGTTTATTTAGCGATTGTAAATCTATTATTCTAGGTGTCAGGACAATGAGGAAACATCCTGTAGGCGTAGAAGGTAGGACTTCCTCTGTAGCCGGGGATGACTTCTATTGCATTTATTTGTATGGCAGAGCTGCACCTGTTATATACCAGAAAGCTGGAAGATAGGTGTTGCCCTCTTGTTGCCCCCTGTATTCATTGAAACCCAGGCAGAAATAAAAGACACAAATGAATGCAGCTCTGCAATAATAAATACATAATGAATGTATTTTTAAATTCAAGCAGTTTAAGTACCTAAATGTGACCTAGTATCAACCTCCCTGTACAGCAGGGCTGAAGTGTGAAAGGAAGAAGTAGCACAAGGAGCCAATCAGTTCATGTGTGGGCAAGAAGCACGCTGATAGGAGCAGACAGCAGAGAAAAATGAGCTTATCGCTGTACTGCTTCTCCTTTCACTGTCCAGTCACAGGCTGAGGGTGGGTCCAGGACAACCTGAGCTGGGAATGGGTTGAATGATGCAGACTGAGGACATCTAATGGGAGAAAAAAAAGGGCACATCTCGGTCAAAGATAAATAGTGCAGCTAAAGCTAGTTTTGTTATTTTATCTTTCAATATTTGGTTGGAGTTCTGATTGAAACCTCAACCCTCCCTTATTACCTACAACCCAACCCCATATCATGAAGGTCAGCCTCTTTTGAAAATGGGTGCTGTAAGCCGGCCAGATTGGACCCGTTGTTCTGATATGCTGAATACCAGCCAGTTTGGGGGTTGCCAATGTTCCCACATAAATAAAGTATTGGGCTGGAATTTAGCACATCATCAGCTAATAACTTAAAGGTCATGTCCATCCAAAACTGAAATTTTGGTATGGCTATTGGTAGGAAATTCCAACAGTGAGCTCTGATTGTGTTCCTGTTCTTCTTGGAGTTTTAGGTGTTACCATCCACCTTTGTATCTTTCGGCTCCTGCTGTCTATATATACTATAAATTAAAAAAAATCCAGGGGGTAGAACAGGAACACCTTATAATGGTCACAGCAGGTATGTCGGCACGGGAACTCAAGAACAATCAAGATCAAGGAGTAGAGTCCTGGAGTGACAGAAGAAACCATTGATGGTTGAACTCACCAGCATCTACTATAAACTGAATAACCAGATTAGGCTGACTGACCCTTTGCCATAAAACAAAAGAGAATCTTCCTCTCAGTGGGTGAAGCTTCAGTAGAAGTTTGGCATTGACTCCACTATTGATGGATTTCATAATCTGGGGATTTCAAGCTGAGATCTTATTGAAAATAAAGAAGGATCTGCCAATAGGGACAGTTGGTGAACCTAATGCCGCGTACACATGAGCGGAATGTCCGACAGAAAAAGTCCAACGGAAGCTTTTCATCGTATATTCCGATCGTATGTAGGCCTCATTGGTCTTTTTTTTTTGAAAATTCTAACAGACCTAGAAATAGAACATGTTCTAAATATTTAAGACGGAACCAATTCCTATCGGGAAAACCGCTCGTCTGTATGCTGTTCCGACAGACCAAAAACGACGCATGCTCTGAAGCAAGTACGAGACGGAAGCTATTGGCTACTGACTATTGAACTTCCTTTTTCTAGTCCCGTTGTATGTGTTTTACGTCACCTCGTTCTTGATGGTTGGACTTTGGTTTGACCAGGGGCGGACTGACAACTCTTGGGGCCCCCGGGCAATAGGAGATTATGGGGCCACACAGTATATACACACACACAAACACAGTATAGACACACAGACACACAATATACACACACAGAATACACACACTGAAAAGGTACTGGAGAGGCGGGGCAGCTATAATCTTGGGATTTTTTTAAAAAACACAGATTTTTACATACTGTCCCTGGTTTTATTGAGGCTGGCAACCCGGATGGGGCCCCTTAGTGGCATGGGGCCCTCGGGCAGTGACCGAGTGCCCGAATGGTCAGTCCGCACCTGGGTTTGACCATGTGTAGGCAAGACCGCTTGAATGGAATTCCTTCGGAGTTCCGTCGGAGAAACCTTCGGAGTTTATTCCAACGGCAAAACCGGTCGTGTGTACAGGGCATAAGGCTTCCACAAAGTGTCCTTGTCATGCTGGCTGGTAATAGACAAACAACATTGAGGGGTAATGGCCAGGTTCGGTCACACCTTAGCTTCATGGTGGAGCTGGTGCCACCTATACCCATGAAATACTCAACAAGCATAATGGCAGTCAGGCTAGTCATACACACAGGGTCGCTGATAAGGGGCCAATACCAGGCCTTATTGTGTCAGCAGAGAGGCCTGGGTTCAACTTAGACCGTGGATGAGTCGGGGGGGGGGGGGGGTGCCGTCCATTAGTTTTGTGCTGGCCCCACCCCTTGCTTTTGCCCGGCAAGGCCTGTCAGGTAGCCTGTACAGGGACCCATGATTCCTAATGGTAGCCCTGCATACATGCTTAGATTTAACACTAAACAGCATTGATGGAGGAATCTCCCCTGCCGATTATTTTATTCAGACAGCCATTGCACCCACAGCTGTCAGAATATCTGCTGATTGGACGCAGTCACTGTTTGACCAGCAATTTTGGTGGTGCCAGCAGGACCACGCATTGTCACCTTAAATTGATATTAAAGAGGAGTTCCGCCCGCCCCTTTAAAAATTAAAAGTCAGCAGCTACACATACTGTAGCTGCTGACTTTTAACATTAGGACACTTACCTGTCCTGGAGTTCAGCGATATCAGCACCGCAGCCGATGTCTACATCGGCTGGTCGGGTGCTGCAGCCGCCATTGCTGGAAAGGAAACCCGGCGTTCTGACAAAATGTCGAACCCGGCAGAATATTATTATATTATTATACAGGATTTATATAGCGCTGACAGTTTACGCAGCGCTTATCAAACCATGTCACTTCTTGTGACGTAGAATCAGCTGATGCAGAAAACCACACTCTCTGCCATACCTCCCAACTTTTGAACTTCAGAATGAGGGACACTCAAGAAGAATGAAGAGCTTCCATTACAAATGGTTTTGCATTTACTATGGAAGTGTGCGTTACACAAAGTGCAGAAGGAGTCCATTACGTACAGAGTTCAGAAATGTGCTATGTACAGAGTGCAGGGTTCAGGAGTACACTATGCACACAATGTAGAGATCATGAGTTGTGCACTATGTACACAGTGGAGGGATCGGGAGGGCACTGCGTACACAGTGGAGGGATCGGGAGGGCACTGCGTACACAGTGGAGGAATCGGGAGGGCACTGCGTACACAGTGGAGGAATCGGGAGGGCACTGCGTACACAGTGGAGGGATCGGGAGGGTACTGCGTACACAGTGCAGGGATCGGGAGGGCACTGCGTCCACAGTGGAGGGATCGGGAGGGCACTGCGTACACAGGGGAGGGATCAGGAGGGCACTGTGTACACAGTGGAGGGATCAGGAGGGCACTGTGTACACAGTGGAGGGATCGGGAGGGCACTATGTACACAGTGGAGGGATCAGGAGGGCACTGCGTACACAGGGGAGGGATCAGGAGGGCACTGTGTACACAGGGGAGGGATCAGGTGGGCATTATGTACACAGGGGAGGGGTCAGGAGGGCATTATGTACACAGAGGAGGGATCAGGAGGGCACTACGTACACACTGGAGGGATCAGGAGGGCACTACGTACACAGTGGAGGCATCAGGCGGGCACTATGTACACAGGGGAGGGATCAGGAGGGCACTATGTACACAGGGGAAGGATCAGGAGGGCACTATGTACACAGGAGAGGGATCAGGAGGGCACTACGTACACAGTGGAGGGATCAGGCGGGCACTATGTACACAGAGGAGGGATCAGGAGGGCACTATGTACACAGGGGAGGGGTCAGGAGGGCACTATGTACACAGGGGAGGGGTCAGGAGGGCACTATGTACACAGGGGAGGGATCAGGAGGGCACTGCGTACACAGGAGAGGGATCAGGAGGGCACTGCGTACACAGTGGAGGGATCAGGAGGGCACTGCGTACACAGGGGAGGGATCAGGAGGGCACTGTGTACACAGTGGAGGGATCAGGAGGGCATTGTGTACACAGGGGAGGGATCAGGAGGGCATTATGTACACAGGGGAGGGATCAGGAGGGCACTACATACACACTGGAGGGATCAGGAGGGCACTACGTATACAGTGGAAGGATCAGGCGGGCACTACGTACACAGTGGAGGGATCAGGCGGGCACTATGTACACAGGGGAGGGGTCAGGAGGGCACTATGTACACAGGGGAGGGATCAGGAGGGCACTATGTACACAGGGGAGGGGTCAGGAGGGCACTATGTACACAGTGGAGGGATCAGGCGGGCATTATGTACACAGGGGAGGGATCAGGAGGGCACTGTGTACACAGTGGAGGGATCAGGAGGGCACTGCGTACACAGTGGAGGGATCAGGAGGGCACTATGTACACAGTGGAGAGATCAGGAGGGCACTGCGTACACAGGGGAGGGATCAGGAGGGCACTATGTACACAGGGGAGGGGTCAGGAGGGCACTATGTACACAGGGGAGGGATCAGGAGGGCACTGTGTACACAGTGGAGGGATCAGGAGGGCACTGTGTACACAGGGGAGGGATCAGGAGGGCACTATGTACACAGGGGAGGGGTCAGGTGGGGAACTATGTACACAGTGGAGGGATCAGGAGGGCACTATGTACACAGTGGAGAGATCAGGAGGGCACTGCGTACACAGGGGAGGGATCAGGAGGGCACTGTGTACACAGCGGAGGGATCAGGAGGGCACTGTGTACACAGGGGAGGGATCAGGAAGGCACTGCGTACACAGTGGAGGGATCAGGAGGGCACTGCGTACACAGGGGAGGGATCAGGAGGGCACTGTGTACACAGTGGAGGGATCAGGAGGGCATTGTGTACACAGGGGAGGGATCAGGAGGGCACTGTGTACACAGGGGAGGGATCAGGAGGGCATTATGTACACAGGGGAGGGATCAGGAGGGCACTACATACACACTGGAGGGATCAGGAGGGCACTACGTATACAGTGGAAGGATCAGGCGGGCACTACGTACACAGTGGAGGGATCAGGCGGGCACTATGTACACAGGGGAGGGGTCAGGAGGGCACTATGTACACAGGGGAGGGGTCAGGAGGGCACTATGTACACAGTGGAGGGATCAGGCGGGCATTATGTACACAGGGGAGGGATCAGGAAGGCACTGTGTACACAGTGGAGGGATCAGGAGGGCACTGCGTACACAGTGGAGGGATCAGGAGGGCACTATGTACACAGTGGAGAGATCAGGAGGGCACTGCGTACACAGGGGAGGGATCAGGAGGGCACTGTGTACACAGTGGAGGGATCAGGAGGGCACTGTGTACACAGGGGAGGGATCAGGAGGGCATTATGTACACAGGGGAGGGATCAGGAGGGCACTACATACACACTGGAGGGATCAGGAGGGCACTACGTACACAGTGGAGGGATCAGGCGGGCACTACGTACACAGTGGAGGGATCAGGCGGGCACTATGTACACAGGGGAGGGATCAGGAGGGCACTATGTACACAGGGGAGGGATCAGGAGGGCACTATGTACACAGGGGAGGGGTCAGGAGGGCACTACGTACACAGTGGAGGGATCAGGACGGCACTATGTACACAGGGGAGGGATCAGGAGGGCACTATGTACACAGGGGAGGGGTCAGGAGGGCACTATGTACACAGGGGAGGGATCAGGAGGGCACTATGTACACAGGGGAGGGGTCAGGTGGGGAACTATGTACACAGTGGAGGGATCAGGCGGGCATTATGTACACAGGGGAGGGATCAGGAGGGCACTACGTACACAGTGGAGGGATCAGGAGGGCACTATGTACACAGGGGAGGGATCAGGAGGGCACTATGTACACAGGGGAGGGGTCAGGAGGGCACTACGTACACAGTGGAGGGATCAGGCGGGCACTATGTACACAGGGGAGGGATCAGGAGGGCACTATGTACACAGGGGAGGGGTCAGGAGGGCACTACGTACACAGTGGAGGGATCAGGCGGGCACTATGTACACAGGGGAGGGATCAGGAGGGCACTATGTACACAGTGGAGGGATCAGGAGGGCACTATGTACACAGGGGAGGGCACTATGTACACTATGTGCTATATGGCGGGCGGCAAGTGGTTAAAACACTTTCAGCAGCTGATTTCATCACTTACTTAGTATGCAGCTTCTTTATCTTCTGGCTGGGTTCACACTATCTTCGCATGCGGCTCACAGCAGGGGTTCAGGGCGCGTCCCCGTTTACCGTTTCAGGTCCAATTTTGGCCTGAATTTTCAGCTGAATTCAGACCTGAAATGGACCAAAAGACGCACCGGAACCGCATTGTAAATATGTGAACCGGCTCCATAGAGAGCCGGGCACAATCTCCTGCAATTGCGAATTGGAGCGTCCTATGGAGCCACCCTTGTATGCAGGGACTAAAGTTGTGTCTCCTACACTGTGTGCATCAATAGAAACACACAGCCCCATAGTCTAGGATGGCAAAGCACTCCCCTGATCCTCCTTCCTTTCCCTTTCTCCAAGCTAACATACTGACTGCAGACTGCACTGTCCACTGTTTACTCTTCCCTGTGAAAACCGGACATTCAGGGAAGCAGCAGTGAGACAGCAAGAGCCAACAGCATATAGTTTACTGAGGAATATTTCCTGTATTGTGCTCAATGTGTTAAACTAAAAAAAAAAATGCTGAAGGTTTAAAACGACTTTAACATTTAATTTTTTCACAAAAAGAAAATAAATTAAAGCAGCAGTACACAAATAATCATCAAATACACACAAAACACAGGAGAACCCTCAATTAAACAAAATGACCATAAATATCACATAGCAGGAAAGAGCATTCCCGTTCACGATTTTTGCTGTGTGATTTTCACATAATTATGCGTGTTGCACATAGGGCCGCCCATTGCCTGTTTGTCGTACAAAAAGAAGCTCATGCATCTTTTTGTGCAATGAGCTTCTTGCTCTTTTTTAAATAAACGTTTTGTATTGTGCGGCAGGCTTGAAATGAGAAGATCTGGATGCCGCACACCGGATGTAGTAGAAAACTTGACTTTATTAGGAAGATGGGATCATCAAAAATACAAGACCATCATGCAGAAAGTACAGGATTAGCTGACGCGTTTCGCACTCGGAGCTGAGTGCTTACTCGTAAGCACTCAGCTCCGAGTGCGAAACGCGTCAGCTAATCCTGTACTTTCTGCATGATGGTCTTGTATTTTTGATGATCCCATCTTCCTAATAAAGTCAAGTTTTCTACTACATCCGGTGTGCGGTATCCAGATCTTCTCATTTCAAGCCTGTTCCACTTAGCATTCAGCCAGCACCTGGGACTCTTCTACTCTGGAAATCTTACATCAATCTCACACCTGGGTCTGTGTCCACCTGAGCGGTGAAACACCTTCTCTGCCTTGCCTGCATCTAAGGTTGTGTTGTGCGGCAGTCACGGGAAAAATCATACTGCGTTTGGTGTGCCATTCAGAATAATGGCACCCCAATGCACAGCGCACGTTTTGCCACAATTTGGTTTTGATTTCAAGTTGCCTAATGTGAACGGGGCCTAAGGCCCCATTCGCGCTCACCTTGTCTTGCGACTTGGGACTGTAAAGTCGCATGACAAGTCGTACCCCATGATTTCCAATGAGTACCGTTCATATCTGTGCAACTTCAAGTTGCAGCGACTTCAAAGTAGTCCCTGCACTACTTTGGTTTGACTTTGATGCGACTTGAGGTCCATAGACCTCAAGATTACACAGGCATTGCTTCAAGTCACGTGACTTTCAGGTCGCACAAGTGTGAATCGGGCCGAAATAAGAGGAAAAAAAAGTTCACCTTATGAGATCATTGATCAAAGTTTAGTTTCAGCTTTGATGAAAATTGGCAGAAAGAACTGTGCCTCTCTCTTCTGGCAGTAGGTGGCTCCTATGCCGCGT
This sequence comes from Lithobates clamitans, assembly GCA_037952925.1. Classification (NCBI taxonomy): domain Eukaryota; kingdom Metazoa; phylum Chordata; class Amphibia; order Anura; family Ranidae; genus Lithobates; species Lithobates clamitans. The sequence goes on along the minus strand of JBBGZY010000020.1, from coordinate 325,204 downwards.
ACACACGACCGGTTTTCCCGTCGGAATAAACTCTGAAGGTTTTTCTCACAGAGTTCCGACGGAATTCCACTGAAACTGTCTTGCATACACACGATCACACCAAAGTCCGACCGTCCAGAACGCGGTGACGTACAACACGTACGACGGGACTAGAAAAAGGAAGTTCAATAGCCAGTAGCCAATAGCTTCCGTCTCGTACTTGCTTCAGAGCATCCGTCTTTTTTGGTGCGTCGGAACAGCGTACAGACGAGTGGTTTTCCCGATAGGAATTGGCTCTGTCGGAAATATTTAGAGCACGTTCTATTTCTAGGTCCGTCAGAATTTTCAAAAAAAAAAAAGGCCAATGAGGCCTACATACGATCGGAGTATACGATGAAAAGCTTCCGTCTGACTTTTTTTGTCGGACATTCCGCTCGTGTGTACGCGGCATTAGACGCACAGTCCTCTCCCCCTAAAGGAGACACTACAGCACAACCTCTAAGGTGCTCTTCCCCCTATGTGGAAGGATGCAGTGGGGTATCATTAGCACCCACCCTGGACGCCGTATGCGCACGCTCATCCTGCATTGGTTTCCATGCCACTCACAGGCTGCACACAAAAGAAACATCCCAACAATGTGGACTGCAAACCATCTAGGACCTCTGGCTATGTCCTCTGTCTTCTCAGTCAATCTGTTTTTTAACTACATTATTGTGTAGCACCCTCTAGTGTGCTAGAAGTGATAGTGTTGTTTTTTGGTAGAGTGGGTACATTTCCAGGCTTGGCTGGCAACCAAGCCTGGGTGTGTTTTAAACTGGGTTGGGAGTGACTCGGAGCAGAGCTGGGTGACCCACAGGCAGCATCACCAAGACCTCCCACATCTTTCTAGAATGTTCTAGCATTTTCTGGAAAGGAAGGAGTAGAGGAGAGGAGAGGTGGAGCTGCCTGGGGTATTCTGGGGAGCCCTGACCAATCCCCAGCCTGGATTGGCAGGGGGCAGGCCTTTTTAAATCTGCAGGGTCAGCCCAGTGGGGGAGGAGTTGTTGGGGTGGAAGCTGGAGATGGAGTGTAAGGCTGTCGGGGCCTTTGAGGGAGCTCTCCAGAATGGGGGGGCCCTTGGGCCTGGGCTTGGGTGCAGACAGGGCCCTTCTCATGACACATGCATACCTCTCAACTTTTTGAGATGGGAACGAGGGACACCTATTATCAAAAGTATATAGACATAGAACACACCCCCTGTCACGCCCCCTTAAAAGGAGAATTATACAAAAAATGATTTGTTTAAACCCACAAGTGCTTTTTAACCACTCCTATTCCTTTATATTGGCTTTTGAAATTTACAAATGCAGCAATTTAGAATTTGGATGAAAGGTTTAGCACTGAAAAACACTTTTTGAAAGATAAAAAGTGAATTTTATATACAACTATATGGATCAGACCAAAATGAGGGACAAATGAGGAGGAAAGAGGGACAGAGGGACATTGCTCCAAATCAGGGACAGTCCCTCCAAATCAGGGACAGTTGGGAGCTATGCACATGGAGGTGTCCTGGACAGGTGGCACGGGAGCAAGGAGAGGACCGCAGGAGAGCACTGCCAGGCAAAGTCTTCAGGGAGGAACAACAGGTCGCAGGGCTAGTGAGTGTCACACAGTCGGGAAGGACTGAGGAGGCACGCCTGAGAGTACTGGGAGAGTGCAGTCTGGGATGGGTGCAGAGCCAGAGGAGTGGACTGTGGTGGCATGGGCAGTGGAGAGGGGCAGCTGCAGCCAGGAGGGTTGGCAGGGCCTGAAGATGTGGTACTGGGCTCAGTAGCCACGTGGACAGCTAGCACTGGGACTTTCTACATTTTTTTGCTACACCAAAGGGCAGGGCCAGATTAAGAGCAACATGGGCCTGGTGCTAAGGATTTTGGTGGGCCTTTTTATGGAAATAAATAAAATGAAAACGCAAACAATTTTTGTTAAATTTAAATTAAAGAGAGAGAGGGGTGTGAGAGAGTGGTTAAGAGAGAGAGAGGGGGGGGGAGTGATAGCGAGACGGGGGGTTGAAAGAGAGGGGATGAGAGGGAGGGGGAAAGAGAAAGTGGGTGAATGAGTGAGAGAGAGGGGGTGAGAAAAAGGGGAATAGAGAGAGGGTGAAAGAGAGAGAGGGTGGTAAGGGGTGAAGGGGGTGAGAGAGAGAGGGGGTGAGGGGGGTGAAAGAGAGAGGGGGGTGGGAGTAAGGGGGTGAATCTGTGGGAGGCACAGCATAGTACATAACTCGGGGTGGGAGGAATAGCACAGTACATTACATGGTTGGCACAACACATTACATGGTGGATACATGGATACAGCACATTTAATGGTAAGCAAAGCACAGCACATTACACGGTTGGCACTGCCCAATACAGCACATTACAAGGTAGGCACAGTTTATTATATGGTGGGCACCACACATGACATGGTTGGTACAGCACATTGCATGGTGGGCACAACACAGCACATGCACACGGTGGGCACAGGACCTTATATGGTGGGCACAGCACATTAAATGGTGGGCACAGCTGAACACATTACATGGTGGGCACTGCACATTACAAGTGGGCACTGAACAGCACATTATATGGTGGGCACAGCATATTATATGGTGGGCACTGCACATTACATGGTTTGCACTGCCCAATACAGCACATTACAAGGTAGGCACAGTTCATTATATGGTGGGCACAGCACATGACATGGTTGGTACTGCACAACACAGCACATTGCATGGTGGGCACAACACAGCACATGCACACAGTGGGCACAGGACCTTATATGATGGGCACAGCACATGACATCACGGGCACAGCTGAGCACATTACATGGTGGGCACTGCACATTACAAGTGGGCACTGAACAGCACATTATATGGTGGGCACAGCATATTATATGGTGGGCACTGCACATGGCATGGTGGGCACTGCACAGCACATGACAAGGTGGGTACTGCATGACACCACATGACATGGTGGGCACTGCACGACACATGCACACAGTGGGCACAGGACCTTATATGATGGGCACAGCACATGACATCGCGGGCACAGCTGAGCACATTACATGGTGGGCACTGCACAGCACATTATATGGTGGGCACAGTATATTATATGGTGGGCACTGCACATGGCATGGGGGGCACTGCACAGCACATGACAAGGTGGGTACTGCATGACACCACATGACATGGTGGGCACTGCACGACACAGCACAGCACATTACATTGGGAGCACAACACATTAAATGGTGGATACCACACATGACATGATGAGCCCTGCACACCACATTCCATTGGGCACATTGGTGGGCACTGCACGACACAACACATTACATTGTGAGCACAGCCCATTAAATGGTGGACACAGCACATGACTGGGTGAGCCCCACACAGCCCATTCCATTGTGGGTACTGCACGGGACATGCCATGGTGGACAATGTACAGCACATTACATGGTGAGTACAGCACATTAGATGGTAGGCACTGCATGGTGCAGCACATGACATGGTGGGCATAACACAGCACATGACATGGTAGGCACAACACAGCACATGACATGGTGGGCACTGCACAGCAATTTACATGGTGGGCACTGCACATGACATGGTGGGCACTGCATGGCACAGCACATTACATGGTGGGTACAGCGCATTACATGGTGGGCACTGCATGGCACAGTACATTACATGGTGGGTACAGCGCATTACATGGTGGGCACTGCATGGCACAGCACATGACGTGGTGGGCACAGTGCATTACATGGTGGGCACAGCACATTACATGGTGGGCACAACACATTATATGGTGGGCACTGCATGGCATAGCAGATTTCATGGTGGGCAATGCAACTGCACATTACATGTTAGGAACTGCACATGATATAGTGGGCACTGCTGAACAGCACAGTACATTACACAGTGGGAACAACAAACTACATGCTGGGCACAACACATGGCAGGGTGGGCACAGCACAGCACATGACATGGTTGGAACTGCACATGACATGGTGGGCACTGCATGGCACAGCGCATTACATGGTGGGCACTGCACATTACATGGTGGGATCACTGCATGGCACAGCACATGACATGGTGGACACTGCAAATTACATAGCGGGCATTGCAAGGCACAGCACATGACATGGTGGGCACTGCACATTACATGGGGGGCACTGAATGGCACAGCCCATGACATGGTGGGCATTGCACATGACATGGTGGGCACTGGATGGCACATCACATGACATGGGCACTGCACATTACATGGCGGGCACAGTGCATGACATGGTGGGCACTGCATGGCACATCACATGACATGGTGGGCACTGCACATTACATGGTGGGCACTTCACATTACATGGTGGGCACTGCAAGGCACAGCACGACATAGGGGGCACTGCACATCACATGAAGGGAAATGCAATGCACAGCACATGACATGGTGGGCACAGCACATTACATAGTGAGCACTGCAATTTACAGCACATGACATGGTGGGCACTGCACATTACATGGAGGGTACTGCAATGTACAGCATATGACATACTGGACACAGCACATTACATGGGGGGCACTGCATGGCACAGCACATTACATGGTGGGCACAACACATTACATGGTGGGCACTGCATGGCATAGCAGATTTCATGGTGGGCAATGCAACTGCACATTACATGTTAGGAACTGCATATGACATGGTGGGCACTGCTGAACAGCACAGTACATTACACAGTGGGCACAACACACTACATGCTGGGCACAACACATGGCAGGGTGGGCACAGCACAGCACATGACATGGTGGGAACTGCACATTACATGGTGGGATCACTGCATGGCACAGCACATGACATGGTGGACACTGCAAATTACATAGCGGGCATTGCAAGGCACAGCACATGGCATGGTGGGCACTGCACATTACATGGGGGGCACTGAATGGCACAGCCCATGACATGGTGGGCATTGCACATCACATGAAGGGCAATGCAATGCACAGCACATGACATGGTGGGCACTGCACATTACATGGTGGGCACTTCACATTACATGGTGAGCACTGCAAGGCACAGCACGACATAGGGGGCAATGCACATCACATGAAGGGCAATGCAATGCACAGCACATGACATGGTGGGCACTGCACATTACATGGTGGGCACTTCACATTACATGGTGAGCACTGCAAGGCACAGCACGACATAGGGGGCAATGCACATCACATGAAGGGCAATGCAATGCACAGCACATGACATGGTGGGCACTGCACATTACATGGTGGGCACTTCACATTACATGGTGGGCACTGCAAGGCACAGCACGACATAGGGGGCACTGCACATCACATGAAGGGAAATGCAATGCACAGCACATGACATGGTGGGCACAGCACATTACATAGTGAGCACTGCAATTTACAGCACATGACATGGTGGGCACTGCACATTACATGGAGGGTACTGCAATGTACAGCATATGACATACTGGACACAGCACATTACATGGGGGGCACTGCAGGGCACAGCACATTACATGGTGGGCACAACACATTACATGGTGGGCACTGCATGGCATAGCAGATTTCATGGTGGGCAATGCAACTGCACATTACATGTTAGGAACTGCATATGACATGGTGGGCACTGCTGAACAGCACAGTACATTACACAGTGGGCACAACACACTACATGCTGGGCACAAGACATGGTAGGGTGGGCACAGCACAGCACATGACATGGTGGGCACTGCACATTACATGGTGGGATCACTGCATGGCACAGCACATGACATGGTGGACACTGCAAATTACATAGCGGGCATTGCAAGGCACAGCACATGGCATGGTGGGCACTGCACATTACATGGTGAGCACTGCAAGGCACAGCACGACATAGGGGGCAATGCACATCACATGAAGGGCAATGCAATGCACAGCACATGACATGGTGGGCACAAGAGAGCACATTACATGGGGGGGAGCAGCAGTCTGTCCCCTAGCACAATAATTACACACCTCCCTAACAAATGTACTGACCTTATCATAACAGCATGGGAGATGTCCTTCCTCCCGGGCTCCTGCTGGTTAGAACATCAGCGCCCCTCCCCCAGACAGCTCCCAGACACAGAGGAGGATAGGAGGATCTGTGTGAGTGTAACAGATCCTGTGATAGGTGTGTCAGGCATCGGCAGAGACAGGACTCAGCTGCACTAACACTTGTCTCCTCCATGTGTGCACAGAGGGCTCCTCTTCCTTCAGGAAGGCACACAGATATTCATAAGCCACTGGCATGGGCCTATATTGAGGGAGGGGCCTGGAGCTGCAGCTCCATCAGCCCCTATGTTAATCCGGCCCTGCCAAAGGGGGCCGGCGGTCCCTGCCTGCAAAGGGCATTCACTTTAGGCCTGGCTGAGCCAGTGTCAGGCTTGCAAATCAGTGCTAGCTGGTCCGGGAAGTGCAAGTGACGTGCTGGAGGTGTTAAGGAGAGATAGTCTGCAAGCAAGAGTTGTGCTGGAGCTGAAGTGTGGAGGTGTACAGTATATACCGGAGATGTATATAGGTTGAATCCCCTGTACATTGTGCTTCAATCAAGTGGGCATCCCGTACTCCCTTACCCCATCCAAGTTTAATATCCCTCAATAAAATAACCAAAGCTTAAAGTGGTGTTCTAGCCGAAATTATACTTTTTACATAAAAATACCCCTATAATACACAAGCTTAATGTATTCTAGTAAAGTTAGTCTATAAACTAAAGTCTGTTTTGTTAGTGTATAGCAGTATTTTGTTATTTTATAAACTTACAGCATGCTGTGGCCATCTTAAGTGTGGGCATCTGAAGCCAGACTGTATTTCTTCCTGGATCTCATCCTTGCAGATCTCGCACATGCTCAGTGCAGCACAAGCAGTGTAATAGGTTTCAAGTCAGGTTTCCATAGCAACGGCAGTGTCAGAGGAAGTTGCCGCCCTTTCCCAGAAGGCATTGCAAACAGGAAATGATGCCATGGGCCAAGGAGGAGGAAGTGAAAAATAAATACAGCAGATATACAGTAGGTACTGAGAAAAAAAAAATAAAAAAATATCCAATTAGTTTACAGTGCACAGTTTAGTGAGGGATGCTGAAGAGTTGTAAAAGTGGGTGGAACTCCACTTTAAGGCGTGGTTTCCTGCCTGAGGGTGAACTGTGTGCCTGGCTGGGCATGGTGAGAGACAGACTACAACACTCAGCAGCCCTCAAGAGGGTACCGCTACAATTGTAACGTTACAAACTGATCAAATTACTTTGCAGAAGGATTGCCAACCTCCTGCAGCAGTTTTTACTGACAAAACAGTACAAATTTACAGAGTACATTTTTTACTGACAACCTGAAAAATGACAAAACTCGTATTAAAAACAAAGACCATCGATAATCAACTCCTTGACACCGACGTAACACAAATATGCGGCCTACGGCTTCAAGGGGTTGTACCGTTTCTTTAGAGCCGATGTTCGGCTTCCTTGTAAAATTAACAACCGATGAGGCTAATCAGCCACTCGGCTGTTATTACAAGCGTCCCCTCCCCCCACCACCTTCCTCGGATCGCCTGGGCTCTCCCGTCCCACCAGGGGTCCAAGCGAACAGCCGGCACGTCCGCGGGCTGTCCGGAGACCTGAACAAAGCCGAAAAAGTGTTTAGGGCTTGACCTTCTATATGGTTTTGGTAAATCTTATTCCCCGTACACACGATCGGATCTTCCGACAACAAATGTTGGACGTGAGCTTGTTGAGGGAAAGTCCAACTGTGTGTATGCTCCATCGAACATTCGTTGTCGGACTTTCCACCAACAAATGTTGGCTAGCAGGTTCTTAAATTTTCCGCCAACAAATTTCGTTGTCGGACTTTCCGATCGTGTGTACACAAGTCCGTCGCACAAAAGTTCACGCATGCTCGGAATCAAGCAGAAGGAGCCCAAAGGGAGCCGCACTGGCTATTGAACTTCCTTTTTATCGGCTCATCGTACGTCTTGTACGTCACCACGTTCTCACGTTCGTAATTGTTGGCCAACAATTGTGTGACCGTGTGTATGCAAGACAGGTTGGAGCCAACAACCTTCGAACAAAAATTCCACGGTTTTGTTGTCGGAAAGTCCGATCGTGTGTACGGGGCATAAAGGGAAAAATCTAAAGGAAATTGTATAGTGTGTATCCAGCTTAACTGTTTCTCCCTGCCCGTCAGCGTTTGTGCACACTGAGCCTCGCATAGTTACATAGTCAGGTTGATAAAAGACACAAGTCCATCTAGCTCAAGGAATTAAAAAAAAAAAAATCCCATATACCCAATCCTATACCCACGGTTGATCCAGAGGAAGGCGAAAAAACCCAGCAAAGCATCATCCAATTTCCTACAGCAGGGGAAAAATTCCTTCTGATCCCCCGAGAGGCAATCGGATGTTTTCTGGATCAACTTTACCTATAAATGTCAGTATCCAGTTATATTAGACGTAAAAAGAGTGCCCCCTTGTCCTCTGTGTTGACCTTATATAGTTACATAGTTGGTGAGGTTGAAAAAAGACACAAGTCCATCAAGTCCAACCTATGTGTGTGATTATATGTCAGTATTACATTGTATATCTCTATGTTTTGGTCGTTCAGGTGCTTATCTAATAGTTTCTTGAAGCTATCAATGCTCCCCGCTGAGACCACCGCCTGTGGAAGGGAATTCCACATCCTTGCCGCTCTTACAGTAAAGAACCCTCTACGTAGTTTAAGGTTAAACCTCTTTTCTTCTAAATTTAATGAGTGGCCACATGTCTTGTTAAACTCTCTTCCGCATCAAAAACGCACTGGAACGTGCCAAAAACGTTCATGCAGAAAGGCATCCAGACTGCGTTTCTATGGTGCCCTATGGGCCAGTTCACACCATAAAAAACGCACTCCCTATCCGTTCCGGATATGTTTCTGCATGCGCGTTTTTAGGGCCAGTTCACACCATAGAAACGCAGTTCGGATGCGTTCCTGATGCTTTTATACATGCGCTTTTTTTAACGTTCCAGTGCGTTTTTGATACAGTCCAGTGCATTTTTTCCCCCTCTTCTTTCTTAACCTTAAGGGCCAGTTCACACCACATGCAGTCCAGTGTGTTTTTTTTTGTGCATCAAAAACGCATGGAAAGTAGGTTATATGGTTTTCAATGGCATAGTTCACACCAGTGCTTGCAGTTCCAGTGTGTTCCAGTTCCAGAAAATAAAAAGTCGAACACGCTGCATTTTTCCTGCACTGGAAGCTGTAAAACGCAGCAAAAACGCACTGTAACGCACCAAAAATGCACTGGAACACACATGTCCTTATTTAAGGATAAGAAAAAAGAGGGGGAAAAAACACACTGACACGCATCCAAACTGCACATGCAGAAAAGCATCTGGAACGCATCTGAACTGCGTTTCTATGGTGTGAACTGGCCCTAAATAAGGACATGTGTGTTCCAGTGTGTTTTTGATGCTTTTTACAGCGTTCCAGTACAATCTACTTTTTTCTACTTTTTTATTTCTGGAACGCACTGGAACTGCAAGCACTGGTGTGAACTATGCCATTGAAAACCATATAGCCTACTTTCCATGAGTTTTTGTTGCAGAAAGAAAAAAAACGCACTGGACTGCATGTGGTGTGAACTGGCCCTCAAAGTGTTTAGGTCGGACCTCCTATCATATGGTTTTGGTAAATCTAAAGGAAAGTTGTATAATGTATGGCCGCCCTTAGATATTATGAAGGTGCGGAGGATTGTCTACGACTCGCAGTGCTGATCTCGCTGTATGAGTCAAGCTTTAGGACCTGGGGCAGTCCCAGCTGGTTTCCTCCCAGTTCCTGATAGCAGGGCGGGTGTGCTGAGCTCCTCCACCTTCCCAGTCTCTGCTCTCCAGAGCTTCCATGTGATCCTCAGTACAGAGGACAGGCGAGAGGGTCAGGATGACCTAAAGGTGAGCTGGACAAGGTAAGTGATCCTTAGAGGAGTCCTCCATTACCAGGCGGGGGAGAGGGGAGGAAAGTTCAGTCTGCATTCATCGCCAAAAACTTTTCCATTGTTAATAGATCGGTTCCTGGAGACGACTATTTCCAGGCCGATCGAGGATCACAGGTAGATCGATCCCAATAGCCCGGGACTGGAGGGGCTCAGAGAGAGGGGGGAAGATCTATGTATATATCTATATCACGCTGTTGAACTTGACTCTATACAATGTATCTCTTTGTATGTATGTATGTGTGTGTGTGTATATATATATATATATATATATATATATATATATATATATATATATATATATATATATATATATATATATATATATATATACACACACACACACACACACACACACACACACACACACACACACACACACACACACACACACACACACACACACACACACACATATATTACACATACAAAGAGATACATTGTATAGAGTCAAGTTCAACAGCGTGATCACACAAGGCGCCAGTTATGGGGGGGCCGGGGAGGGCCCCGGGCCCCCAACACCTAGACCTTGATCTCTTAAGTGGTCATCCATATATTGATCCTGGTGCTAATCACATGCGATGTCTGTGCGTTGCAAATTCAGCCATACAAACTTTTTTTTTTTTTGTTCCGCACTGGAATCGGATCTCATGGGTGTTCACACATATGCGCTTTGATTCCTGTACCATTAGACAGTTCGCACTGCGTTCTGCGACCTGTTCTGGGGGTGGGATTAACTTCCTCTTGACACCCGCAGCGGGTGTGCGTAGGGCAGTGTGAACCGCCTGCCAGTGACATGTGATGCGGGAGCCCGCTCTGGTATCGCGTTCGCGTAGGTGTGAACCCAGCCTGAAGAGTGATTTGCAGTGGATCACTTTTCGGAGGGCATTAAGGCTTGGTTCACACCGGTGCGATGCGGGAAACGCTGCAAATCCATTGAGGGTTCCCGCATCGCACGTGAATCGCCAGCGGTTCTCACAGCCCTCTGAGAACCGCTGCGGGTGTCGATACAAAGGTAATGACGCCCCCCAGAGCGGATCGCAGTGCAAGCTGTGAATTCGGACAGGAATCGGATCGTGTGGGATCTGATTCTGGTGCGGACCAAAGGGGGGGGGGGGGGTGCGAATTCAGTTATACAGTTTGTATGACTGAATTTGCATCGCATGTGATCTGCACAGTAATGCGATGTGTGGCATCCCAGCAGTGTGAGCCGGCCCTAATGGGCGGAGACAAAGCAAAATGTCACAAGAAGCCTGCAATACCACGCTGCGATTGGGCACATCGGACGCAGTCACGTTCACGTGAATGGGTTGCGTTCAGCGACCGGGGGGGGGGGCAACGCTTTTGCCGTGATGCAAAGTATTGAAGCTACAGCGAGTATACAACCCCCATTTGGTTGCATTAAGCAGTTTGGGGGGGGGGGGGGGTGGCGGTAAAAACATGGCTCAACTGCCTGTGTTGTGTGTTTTATTTTTATTTGTTTTTTTTACCATTCCCAGATCACAAGTGTAAATGGCACACAGCCATTTGTGTCGCTGGGAGGCTGTACTCCACACTTGGGCCTCCCTTAGGGAGGAAAGACTCGGCATTTATATTGAACAGGCTCAGCCGTCCAACTGCGAGAGGCCTCAAAGTGTATGTCCGCTTTATTACAACAGATCACCATTGAGGGAAACCATGTCATTATCTCAGGAACAACGAGAACATTTGTTCTCATGGTTACTGTTTAATGGTGGCCATACACACTTCAATGTCCTCACCGATCGATCTCTTCCGAAAAGAATAATTGATCGATAAGCCACACATGGGGGGGAAGTGGGTTTCAGTCGATAGTTAAGATACAGTTGTCATTTGTGATCAGATCTCTTATTTTTCCTCCATGTAATCTGATCAATAAAGATATGTTTGTATTCATAAACAAAGTATCTCAGTGCTGCCAATCGATGCAAAATGATTCGAAAACATTCCGCCCAGACCGATCGAGTTAGATCAAAGCAGTCTAATCCATTGGAAGGGGCGTTGCGGCTATTTTGTTTTCTGATCTGATTGCTTTGATCGGATAAATAGAATCAAAGCGTGCCGCCATAGAAGGGGAATTCCTTTTTATTATGGCAAGATCTCCTCCCACTTCCTGTTGTGACAGGAAGTGAAGGGAAATCTCTCTAAGAATGGGTTGGCACCCGAGCGTAGCGGGAATGTGCGTAGCTGCTCGCGTGCGTCTGTTTTGGGTTTTTTTTTTTTGGAGTGTTCTTGCTCGTTCACTTGAACGGACTGCCCTGTGCATGACCCATGCCCCAAAGAAACGCCAGTTAAAGTTAACACAAAAAAAAATTAAGGAGGCAGTGTAAGAAAGTTTTATATAATAATAGTAATAAAAAAAATTTTTTTAAATGAAACCGCCTGCATGCAAAGTTCCGTAACTTCTTTTGGGCGACAGGCATCCCACAACTTTGGTGATTTTTGCTGCGATCTGTTTGGCGACAATTGCGGCAAAATCGTACCGTGAATGCGATGCCATTAAGAAGTTACAGGATCGCAAACGTGTCCCGCGTTTTTGTGGCATTTCCGCCCACGATCCGGAATGCCTAGGTGTGAATGAGCTTTTGTTTTTTATTTAGCTCTTCTCTCTTTTTTTTTTTCCCCATGACTGGGGTTTACAACCGCTTCCGGACCGCCCACCGCATATATACTGGGGCAGAGCAGCCCGACTGCGCAAAATCACGTACCTGTACGTGATTTTGTGCATGAGATTTAGGTCACATGCGGGCGCCGCCAGAGCCCCGCTTCTGCTGTGATTGGACACGGCGGGAGCCAATCAGCGGGCCCGGCAACGGGTCCGATTGTTCTGAGGAGAGGCAGAATAGCGGTCTGCCTATGTAAACAAAGCAGATCGCCGTTCTGTCAGTAAGAAAAATGGAGATCTTGTGTTTTCTGCTAAGCATAAACACAGATCTCTGTTTTCCTCTAGTGCATCCACTCCCCCTACAGTTAGCAAGCACCTCCTAGGGCAGTGATGGCGAACCTTGGCACCCCAGATGTTTGGGAACTACATTTCCCATGATGCTCCACCACACTGCAGAGTGCTGGAGCATCATGGGAAATGTAGTTCCAAAACATCTGGGGTGCCAAGGTTCGCCATCACTGCCCTAGGAGCTCACTTAACCCATATGTTAACCCCTTCTCTGCCAGTGTCATTTATACTGTGACGGTGCATTTTTTTAACACTGATCACTGTATTGGTGTCACTGGTCCCCCAAAAAGTGTCACGTAGTGTCCGGTTTAGTCCGCCGCAATGTCGCAGTCTTGCTACAAATAGCTGATCGCCGCCATTACTAGTAAAAATAAAGTCCATAAATCTATCCCATAGTTTGTAGACACTAAAACATTTGCGCAAACCAATCAATATACGTCTATCGGAATTTTTTGGGTTTTTTTTTTTTTACCAAAAATATGTATCAGAATACATATTGGCCTAAATTTTATAAAGACTTTTATTTTTTATTTTTTATTGGATATGTTTTATAGCAGAAAGTAAAAAATATTGTTTTTGTTTTGCAATGTCGCAGTCCCGCTAAAAAAAAATCGCTGATCGCCGCCAATACTAATAAAAATGCTATAAAAATATCCCATAATTTCTAGATGTGATAAATTTTTGCGCAAACCAATCAATATACGCTAATTGTAATATATATTTATATATATATATATATATATATATATATATATATATATATATATATATATATATATACATATATATATATTTTTTTTCAATTGGATTTTTTTTTACAGTAGATGTATATATAAAATTTTAAATCTACTGTAAAACATATCCAATTAATAAAAAAAAAAATCTAATTTCTTCATCAATTTAGGCCAATATGTATTCCGCTACATATTCTTGGTAAAAAAAAAAACAATTAGCGTATATTGATTGGTTTGCGCAAAAATTAATCACATCTAGAAATTATGGGATAATTTTTATGCCATTTTTATTAGTAATGGCGGCGATCAGCGATTTTTTTTTTTTAGCGGGACTGCGACATTGCAAAACAAAAACAATATTTTTTACTTTCTGCTATAAAACATATCCAATAAAAAATAAAAGTCTTATATATATATATATATATATAATTATTATTATTATTATTATTATTATTATTATTATTATGTATGTATAACCACCAAAAGAAAGCTCTATTTGTGGGGGGGAAAAAACCCATACATTTTATCTGGGTACGGCGTCGCGCGATTGTCAGTCAAAACGACAGTGCCGTATCGCAAAAAAAATGGCCTGGTCAGGAAGGGAGGGGGAACCTTAAAGAGCAGTGCATTTTGGGTGCAGGAACAGTTGCAATACCCACAATAGTGTGAACCAGACCTTACATCTCCCTAGCACCAAGAATCTACCCTGACCTGCGCATGCTTGTCTTTATAAATGACTCTTCTGCAATAGTATTATTATTATTATTATTATTATTATTAATATTTTTATTTATTTTTTTACTTTTAGTTCCACTTTAACCTCCAGTTCAAAAACAAGTCCTATGGCATGCTGGGGCTTTTAGTTCCTCAGCCGCACTCTTGAAGCCCTGGGCTGTATTGTAAAGTAGCACAAAGCTGGCCCAGTTCCCGCTCTGCGCCCCCCGTCTTTGTTTTATCGTCTTCCGTCACTTGTGTCTGGGAAATGCCGGGCTTGCTGGGGGGTGAGGTCATGGCTGACCTGTTGTATTGGCTGCTGCTGGGTTTTAATGAGAATACTTGAAATACTTTAGAGAGAAGGCGATTGTTGGGATCCAACTCGAATTCTATAGTATCTCGCCCATCTCATCCTGATTAAATGCAGTCTTATTAAACGAAGAGAAGATGCTATCTGCCTGGCTGTCATGGTGATCCTCCTGCTTCAATGCTTTCCATTAATGATGATATCCTGGTGTGATTGCGTGTTCCATGGAGGAGAGATGTCATCAGCACACCCACAAGCCTATTTTATTGTGAGATCACATAGATAACTTCTCATACGCGATCGCATTGTACTGAAACCGGTATTCAAGCCAAAACAAAAAATGTCAAATATTGAAGCTTGCCAATCATTTAGATGTGGTGGCTGCGTTCGTTTTTTCTTTTTTAGGCTTTTTTCCCCCTCTGTTTTCACTTGGTGATCTGGCCACTAACACCCCTCCTGTATTAGAGTGCCCCCAATCTGGATGAAGGAGCACCGGGGGCACCTTTTAGACAGCAGCATTAAGAGCCCTTGCACACTGGGGCGGGGGCGGCATCGGCGGTAAAACGCCGCTATTATTAGCGGCGTTTTACCGCCGGTATGCGGCCGCTAGCGGGGCGGTTTTACCCCCCGCTAGCGGCCGAGAAGGGGTTAAATACCACCGCAAAGCGCCTCTGCAGAGGCGCATTGCCGGCGGTATAGCCGCGCCGTCCCATTGATTTCAATGGGCAGGAGCGGTAAAGGAGCGGTATACACTCCGCTCCTTCACCGCTCCGAAGATGCTGCTAGCAGGACTTTTTTTACCGTCCTGCCAGCGCATCGCTCCAGTGTGCAAGCCCTCGGGGCTTTCGCACTGGAATGCAAGGAGCGGCACTTTCGGGTCGGTTTGCAGGCGCTATTATTAGCGCAATAGCGCCTGCAAACCGCCCCAGTGTGCAAGGGCTCTAAGTCTGGGGGAAGGGGAGTGTTGGATGTACTAGCAGATTTAGGTACTAGCACATTGAGGCCAAACTCCAGCTAATACTTGATTAGTAGTTTACATACATTAGTAGTTTACTTTTTTTTTTTTTTTTTTTCGATTTTTGCTGAAAAACTGATCATTGTAGGCACCACTGTCAGAGTTAAATGGTTTGTCTTGTCCCTGCTAGACTTTCACACTGGCATTGCCGGCCGTTAGCGCTGCTCGTTTTTAACTTTAGGGCCACATTTGCGTCTCTAGCAGGGCGGTTTTTACCCCAAAAAGAGGGTAAAAACTCCTGTTTTGCGGCGCTTTCAAATCGCTGCACATTCATTCCAATAGGCAGGGCGTTTTGGGAGCGCTAAGTACATCGCTCCCAAACCGCCCCAAAGGTGCTGCTAGCAGGACTTTTCATAGCATCCCACAAGCACACCGCCCCAGTGTGAAAAGTCACACTGCAATAAATGGGAGGCGTTTTTCAGGCGCTTTGTAGAGGCTATTTCTAGCACTAAAGCGCCTGAAAACCGCCCCAGTGTGAAAGGAGCAAAACTGATACATTCTGCTGGAGAGAGTGTTTTTTTAAAAAATAGACTTGTTGGCTGGATCACCAGATGAAAATAGAAGAAAGAGTCTAAAATAGAAAACAAATGCAGCCATCACATCTAAGAAATGGTATTCAGCAATATAACCAATGTTGTGTTATTTTTTAAGCTCACGTTCACATTGGGTCAATTTGACATGCGATTTGACATGTCGAATCGGCGGCTATTGGTGAGATGCTGACTTTGCAGCGCCACACCAACTCCCAAAAGTAGTTCCTGCACTACTTTTGGTGACTTTGGGGGGGGGGGCGCGATGTCTGTCAAATCGCCCCCCGAAGTCGGACTGAAATGCCAGCTGGAAATCGTGCGAGTTCAGCAGAACTCGTATGATTTCAAACCCGCCCTTAATGTGAACATGGGTCATGGAACTTTCCCTTTTTCATTTTTTTTCTTTTTGCAGATTCATACTTACCTAGGTAGATGCTGCATGTGTCCCCCGCCAGCTATAACACAGAGAACAAAGCGATCAAACATCGCCGATCACTCAGTTCTCACAGCTCCCTGAGCAAAGAGCTGGTGACGATCAGTCTTTGCTCTCTTCTCTGCGCCCCCCCCCCCCGTGCTCACTGGAGCACTGGGCTGTGGAGGGGGCGGCACACTAAGAGGCTGAGCCAGGGTGCCGGTCCAGGCACGTGGGCGCATAACGACTTCATTGCCGGCTCTTTGATGTCTGCCAACAGTGGGCTTCAGCCGATGTCTGCTGGAAACTGGTCACAGGAGTGCAGAACAATCCACAGGAGAAATACAGCTAAACTAGCTTTGGCTGTACATTCTCCTTTAATGTAGAAGAAGCATACTATGTCTCTCCTGCATTCAAGTATTCTTACCTGCTTGTTTGTAATTTAAATCAAAACTAGGTGGTATACCGCGCTAAAAAACAAAAAAAATTAAATTTAAAAAAAACAGCAACAAACCCATGTGATAAGGCCCAGGAAGATGTCACATATGACGACACATATGAGACGGAGCTACGCGCTGATGTAATTACGACCCATGTGACCCCAGAAGTGCGGGTGATTTGAATCTTGTTTGCCGACAAACAAACTTATACAACACTCTTTTTGTATTTTTATGTTTTGTAAGTACCCTTTTGGCTTTTATCAATAAAAGGTTTTAAGACTTTATCATACTATTGGAGCCTTCACTTTTACCTATATTCCCCGTGATATTGGGCTGATCGAGACCCCCAGATGCGAGCTGGTTATCCTGGAGCAATCTCTTTGATCTACAGCTAACTCCAGAGGTGTGGTGGATTATCTTACCCAGCAGAGGTATATCTGCATGTGCATGTGACCTCTCTAGGAATAGGAGGTCCACATTATCTGGTAAGAGTCTCCACTAACAGTGTGATTGTCGCAGGAGGATCTGCATGCATCTTGGTGGTGGAACCCTTTGGATATAATTATCTTGCTGGACCTCTTTTTTTATTATTTTTATATATATCACGTGGACTTCTGCTCATATGTATTCTTCAAAATTCTCTTTTATTTTTTTTAAATTTTTTTTCACTCAATAACACTATTTTGTTTTGTTTTTTAACCTAATTTTTTGTCTTATTCATTGCTATGTTATAGACCACTATCATCTTCGCATATAACAACATTGGGGTTTTTTTCCCACTTTGGTTAGCGCGACTATTCTGCTTTTGTTTGCAATGTATAGGGAATTGCGTCAATCCTGGTCCAGCCAATCAAAGTGGCTGAAGATCGGAACCCACAAGACTGGTCAAAGCAGGAAATTCAGATGGCACCTGCCTCCAGTCAGATGGCCATCATTGTGGTTTTGAAGTACTGAACCTTATGGAGATGCGTTTTTATAATGTGATGGGTGGTTTACGGTCCTAGAGGCTGCTCCCCAAAGGCTGTGGGGTCCTACTGAACCCCTGAAAACACTAACGTTTTGAAAAGATGGAAGCGCCAAAACCCGCCTTTTATAGTCTTTATTTTGTAACAGTCAGCGCGTTTTGGGGTTCCCATCCCTTCAAAATTTGAGTAAACTCCAATCAGATGGCAGGCATTGGGTATTCTGACAGCCGCAAGTTTTGGCTATCAGACTGCAATGGCTGACTATGCAGATTTAAGCCATCTACACGGTTTTGCATGTTATAGTCAAGCCCCACCTGGCTTGACTATAGAATTTCGTCCTAATGTCTTCTAACAAAGCAGACACCATATTTTACACAGTAGAGTCACACCCACACACTATATGAATATCTAGTGATTACAGCTATAGGCTCGCCCTGAAATGCTGAATGTCGCTATATCCGGGGTCATTTACACCCGGTGACACGCCGAATAATCTCCTGCTGGTATTGATTGCCTTATCTAATAAAGCCACGTGCAGAAGGTCATAGGAATAGGTCTGACCTTACTATAGTCACGTCATAGAAGTATGAATGGTAGACGATTGCTATGGGGGATTGCACTCTGCGTTAGTGCCGGGGTAATAGACGAGCATTCCATTCGCCATTCATTCCCCGAATCCTTAGGACTCGGAGCCCTCTGAACAGAAGTCTTTTCATACGAGTGTCAGCTCTTGTTTCCTTCCTCCCTCCTATTCTGCCAGTGCTCCAGTTTCTTGCAGGAAGTTCAGAGGAGGAGTGGAGAGCTTCATGGAAGAGATACCAGGCTATATGTTTTGCATGTAATAATTATTTTGAAATGCGTATTTTTATTGCGGATAACCTCTTTCATCATATCCTGAGTATTGGGAATTACATAGTTGCATAGTAGGTGAGGTTGAATTAAAATTTCCACAACACATTATACAATTTTTTTTTTTTCTAACATCCTAGAGAATAAAATGGCGGTCATTGTAATACTTTCTGTCGCACAGTATTTGAGCAGTGGTCTTGCAAGCTCACTTTTTTTGGAAAAAATACACTTTTTTGCATTAAAAATTAAGACGACAGTAAAGTAAGCCCGTTTTTTTTTTTTTTTTAATATTGTGAAAGATAATGTTACGTCGAGTAAATTGATACCCAACATGTCACGCTTCAAAATGGCGACAAACTTTTACCCTTAAAAATCTCCATAGGCGACATTTTTAAAAATTTCTACAGGTTGCATGTTTTGAGTTAGAAGGGGTCTAGGACTAGAATTATTATTCTCGCACTACTGATCGCGGCGATACCTCACATGTGTGGTTTGAACACCGTTTTCATATGCGGGCGCTACTCACTTTTGCGTTCGCTTCTGCATGTGAGCTCGTTATTTATTTTACCTTTTTTTTTTTTTTTTTACACTGTTCTTTTAAAAAAATGTGTCACTTTTATTCCTATTACAAGAAATATAAACATCCCCTGTAATAGAAAAAAAGCATGACAGGACCTCCCTAAATATGAGATCTGGGGTTAAAAAGACCTCAGATTTCATATTTACACTAAAATGCAAAAATTGTCATTTAAAAAAAAAAAAAGGCCCTTTTTAAGAGCTATGGGCGGAAGTGATGTTTTGACGTCGCTTCCGCCCTGCAATGATATGGAGATGGGTGGAGGCCATCTTCCCCTCACTCGTCTCCATGTCAGGCTAGGGAAAGGATCCGATCGCCTCCGCCACTGCCGACGGCTCCGGTAAGCGGCGGAGGGCACCAGAGTGCGACGGGAGGGGGGGACGGGCCTCTCCCGCCGCCGATGAAAGCGATCTCACAGTGAATCCGCCGCAGAGACCACTTTTTTATCTTGAAGCAGCTTGTTCGCTGAAGAAGAGGATACCAGGGTTATGGCAGCTAGCTGCTGCCATAACAACAATATTCCTCCTTCAAATTACGGACGTATAACGACGGTGGGCGGTCTGGAAGTGGTTAAGGTTAAACCTCTTTTCTTCTAATTTTAATGAGTGGCCACGAGTCTTGTTAAACTTCCTTCTGCAAAAAAGTTTTATTCCTATCGTGGGGTCACCTGTACGGTATTTATAAATTGAAATCATATCCCCTCTCAAGCGTCTCTTCTCCAGAGAGAATAAGTTCAGTGCTCGCAACCTTTCCTCATAACTAATATCCTCCAGACCCTTTATTAGTTTTGTTGCCCTTCTTTGTACTCTCTCCGTTTCCAGTATATCCTTCCTGAGGACTGATGCCCAGAACTGGACAGCATACTCCAGGTGCGGCCGGACCAGAGTCTTGTAGAGCAGGAGAATTATCGTTTTATCTCTGGAGTTGATCCCCTTTATGATGCATGCCAATATTCTGTTTGCTTTGTTAGCAGCAGCTTGGCATTGCATGCCATTGCTGAGCCTATCATCTACTAGGACCTCCAGGTCCCTTTCGATCCTCGATTCCCCCAGAGGTTCTCCCCCCCCCCCCCCAGTGTATAGATTGAATTCATATTTTTGCCACCCAAATGCATTATTTTACATTTTTCTACATTTAACCTCATTTGCCATGTAGTTGCCCACCCCATTAATTTGTTCAGATCTTCTTGCAGGGTTTCCACATCCTGTGGAGAACTTATTGCCCTGCTTAGCTTAGTATCGTCTTCAAATACAGAGATTGAACTGTTTATCCCATCCTCCAGGTCGTTTATAAACAAATTAAATGGGATTGGTCCCAGCACAGAACCCTGGGGGACCCCACTACCCACCCCTGACCATTCCGAGTATTGCCTATTTATCACCACCCTCTGAACTCGCCCTTGTAGCCAGTTTTCATTCCATGTACTCACCCTATGGTCCATGCCAACGGACCTTATTTTGTACAGTAAACGTTTATGGGGAACTGTGTCAAATGCTTTTGCAAAATCTAGATACACCACGTCTACGGGCCTTCCTTTATCTAGATGGCAACTCACCTCCTCGTAGAAGGTTAATAGATTGGTTTGGCAAAAACAATTCTTTATGAATCTATGCTGATTACTGCTAATGATACCATTTTCATTACTAAAATCTTGTATATAGTCCCTTATCATCCCCTCCAAGAGTTTGCATACTATTGATGTTAGGCTAACTGGTCTGTAATTCTCAGGGATATATTTTGGGCCCTTTTTAAATATTGGTGCTACATTGGAGAAAAGCCAGTCAGCTGGTACCATTCCAGTCAGTAGACTGTCAGTAAAAATTAGGAACAATGGTCTGGCAATTACTTTTTTTTTCACAATAGATGGTCTGGCAATTACTTAACTGAGTTCTCTAAGTACCCTCGGGTGCAATCCATCTAGTCCCGGTGATTTATTAATGTTCAGTTTCCCAAGTCTAATTCTAATTCTGTCCTCTGTTAACCATGGAGGTGCTTCCTGTGTTGTGTCATGAGGATAAACACTGCAGTTTTGTTTTACTAAAGCCCCCTGATTCCCTCGTGAAGACTGAGAAGAAGAATAAATTCAATACCTTCGCCATCTCTCCTTCCTTGGTAACCAGATGTCCTTACTCATTCTTTATGGGGCCAATATGGTCTGTCCTCCCTTTTTTACTGTTTACATACTTAAAGAATTTCTTGGGATTTGTTCTTTTTGCTCTCCTCCGCTATGTGTCTTTTGTGTCCTATATTAGCCGCCCTATTTGCACCCTTACATTTCTTGTTGCATTCTTTAAAAAGTCTGAATGCTGATGATGATCCCTCAACCCTGTATTTTTTTGAAGGCCTTCTCTTTTGCTCTTATATGCTTTTTAACATTGGTGTTAAGCCATCCAGGACTTCGCTCTTTTAAATTTATTACCCAATGGGATGCATTGGCTAATGCCCTTATTTAATATGCTCTTGAAGCGAACCAATCTCTCCTCCGTATTCTTTGTTCCTAATATTTTATCCCAATTTATATCTTCTAACAAGGTTCGTAGTTTAGGGATGTTGGCTCTTTAGAAATTCAGTGTCTTTGTATTTCCCTTATGTTTCCTATTTGTGTGATTTATACTGAAGCCAATTGACCTGTGTTCGCTTTTTCCTAAATGTCGTCCCTGTATTTTCACATTGTCCAGGTTTGTGGCAGGTTTTTACTTTGTCGTGTCATAGGGACAGGAAGTGGGGGAAGTCTCTACTACGGGGGCACACATAGATTTTACTTAAGTCTGCTGAGTTCAAATTGATCTCAGTGGTTACTGTGCTTGGTACATTTGGTGTAAATATGCATGGCTACTGGGTTTGGGCTTCTGGTGTGTGTGCCTGATCCCTAAAACAGAAGCTTAAGTGTGGTGTTTATTGTCACATGTACCACACAGCCAGTACTTGCCAGATATTCCTGCAGCTCCTTTAATGTTGCTGTAGGCCTCTTGGCAGCCTCCCTGACCAGCTTTCTTCTCGTCTTTTCATCAATTTTGGAGGGGCGTCCAGTTCTTGTTAATGTCACTGTTATGCCATTTTTTTCTCCACTTGATGACGGTCTTCACTGTGTTCCATGGTATATCTAATTCCTTGTAAATTCTTTTGTACCCTTTTCCTGACTGATAACTTTTAACAATGAGATCCCTCTGGTGCTTTAGAAGCTCTCTGTGGACCATGGCTTTTGCTGTAGGATGCGACTAAATCTTCCGGAGGTCAAGTGTACATTCTTCACATTTCCTGAGGACCTGACGGATCTCCTTCTCTGGATAGCTGCCAGGTGACCTGAGTAGAGCAAGACAGTCAGTCCTAATGTGTTCACACATGTAAATTTTATTTGTATCTGGTTTGTTTCCTGTTTGTGAAACTCAATGTGGAGTAATTGGTCGTGTCATTTATACAATCACTTAATTTAATTCTGCTTTTGTTGTCAGCACTATGTCCTGTTTACATACAATGTCATATCCTCCATAATGCTGGGTGTGATCACCTTGGGGTTGGGGGGGGGGGGGGACTTTACTAAAGCTGAACAAACAATATGGGGCAACCAATTGGCTTCTACCTTCAGCTTGACCAGTTGAGTTTTGAAAATGAAACATAGATGCTGATTGGTTACTATGCACAGCTGCTCCCGTCTTGGTAAATTCCCCCCTATGTGTTCTTATTCTTTATAGAGGGATGCTGCACAAGTAGTATTTTGTTGGCGGGCTGTTATTTTCATTAATAATTTGTATTCTGTATGGTCTTCCCATGCATCCTGGAACAGTTTCCTGGCACTAGAGTTGCACCGGTATTTTGCCGGTAAGTACCGATACTTTCAGTCAAGTATTCGCCCATATCCAGTACTGATACTTTTTGCAGTGTGATTTCAGCCCATACAAAATGTATGGGAGCAAATCAGACTGCAAAGAATTGTATGCGATTTCAACAGGAATGCAGGAATGTGGTGCGATTATTCTCCCCCCCCCCCCCCCACCGCTCCTGTGTGAACGCAGGCTGAAATCCCTGTGACCAGCCTGGGTTTGCACAAGTGGTGCAGGAAACTACATGTAATTCAGGCAGGAATTGCACCGCATTCCTGTTCAAATCGCATGCAATTCTTTGCAATTTGAGCCCATTCATTTTGTATGGGCTCAAATCGCACCGCAAAAGTATCTATTTCGGGTATCGGAGCGTTTTTACAAGTACGAGTACTGATGAAAATACTCCGTATCGGCACCCCCCATTCCTATTTGCTAACTGCTCATTTACACCAGTGTGGTCCACTGCAGTTCATTAAAGGTACGCATGTTTACATGCAGTAATGCGCACTGCATTAGAGCCGCCTGTTTGAATGCCCTGCCTAACGCACCACAATGGACCAAAAATTGTGCATGTAGCATTTTCAGCCACAACGCATGGTAGTGCAATGGCACTGCAATGCAGGGGGCGCTGAAGGGCCATTCAGAATAAACGACACCGCTACACACCAATGTTCTTAACGCATGTTACTGTGCATTGCAGTAATGCGTAATGGTGTGAATGGGCTCTAAGTGCACTACACAACTTTGTGTCCTCTCAAATACATAACTTTTTTTTTTCTGTGCAAATTAAAATTCGTATTGCTTTTATTATGCACATTGGGGCCCGTTCACACTGCCTGCATGCTAAACACTCCTTTTTTTTAGCGTGTGAGCAGCTGTCAGTTTTTGGGCTGCAGTGAGGTGCACAGTAGTGCAGTGCATTGTGCAGTGCCTGCGATTTATAACGCAACATTTTACCGCACCCCTGGGCTGCATTTCACTGCACCCGGGCACATAGAGAACAATTGGTTTCCATGTGCCCTAGTGGTGACTGGTATTGATATCCAGTGCAGAAGAACGCCAGTTACTGCAGACCCATGCGATCCGACTCATGTGCGAACTGACAGTTCGCAGTGCGATATGCAAACTGAAATGGTGTCATTAACATTGTATTGACACTCCCAGCAGTTCGCATATGGCAGTGTGAACTGCCTTGCGAGTCGGGTGCGATGTGGGAACTCGCAGTGTTCCCGCATCGCACCTATGTGAACTGGGACTGTGCTGTTGTGTAGAGGCAGTGAGAGCCATTGTGATACATTACGCTGTTTTGGTTTCTTAACTTTGATGCGTCATTTCATTCAAGTCTATGCACTGCAGAACTTTGCCACTCGATGCATGCGGTGCCATACGGTGGGTTGCATAAAAAATGCAGACGTGCTGTATATTAGTGCAGTGTTCTGGTGTAAACAGGGCACACAGAAAACAATTGTTTCCTGTGTGCGTTTGTGTTGAGTCTGCAAATCCATGCGATAAAGCAGATGTGATGTGAATAAGCCCTCAGTGATCTGTGTTATGTGAAGTATGCAGAGCGATAATAAGCGCACACTGACTTCTGACCTCTTGTATGCAGCATAGCCCTCCAGCAGTGATGTGCCCTGTACAGTGTATGGTGAGTGCGGAGAGATGGCATGTGAACTGCGGCCAACTCGCACAGATGGATTTCACCGATGATCTGGGTCTGTGACTGCGATATTGGAAGACACAATACAAACAGGCTGTCCATTCATTCTGCTCCAGCAGTGCGAGACCAAGAAGAGGTCTCTGAAAGTTTCCACTCCACTTGCTGAATGTATCCTCACTGTGTGTTACAGTAAATCGGCACCGACAGAAATGTGGAGGCGGACGGTGCTGATCTTCTCTTCAGGAAATGCTACCTGCCTGGCTGTCAGGGCGAGGAGCCGTGGACCCAGAACTAGCCTGCAGATCAGGGGTTCTGAATATATATATATATATATATATATATATATATATATATATATATATATATATATATATATATATATATATATATATATATATATATATATATATATATATTTATTTTAGGGATGCACCGAATTGTGTGTGTGGGGGGGGGGGGGTGTTTTGTTTTTATTTGTTTAATTTTTATTAAATGTTTCTCTGTTTTAACCCCTTATTAACCCTTACATTGAGGGTTAATAAGGGGTTAAACAGAGGAACATTTAATAAGTAAAAAATTAATTTTGTGTTTTTTTTTTTTGTTTTTTTTTGTTTTTTGACAGGTTGCTTTAACTACTTCAGCCCCGGAAGGTTTTACCCCCTTCACGACCCAGGCCATTTTTCGTGGTACGGCACTGCGTAGCTTTAACTGACAGTTGCCCGATCATGCCACGCTGTACCCAAATAAAATGTTTTTTTTTTTCCCCAGAAATAGAGCTTTTTTATGGTGGTATTTAATCACCTCTGCGTGTGTGTGTGTGTGTGTTGTTTTTTTTTTTTTTCTTCTTTTGTGCTAGAAGCAAATTATTGCGACAATTTAAAAAAAAAACTATTTTTTTTTTTTACTTTTTGCTATAAAACATATCCAGTAAAAAAATCTAATTTCTAAATCAATTTAGACCAATATGTATTCTGCTACATATTTTTGGTAAAAAATCCCAAACTATGGGATATTTTATGGCTTTTATTTTTATTATTTTAGTTTTTCACTAGTAATGGCAGCAATCGACCATTTTTAGCAGGATTGCGGCAGACGAATCAGTTACCCGACTGACACCTTTTTTGGGAACCAGTGACGACGTTATAGTGATCAGTGCTAAAAATATGCACGGTCACTGTACTAATGACACTGGCAGGGAAGGGGTTAACACCAGGGGTGATCAAAGGGTTAAGTGTCTCCCTAGTTGATGCTTAACTGTGTTGTGTTCCTGCTTGGCAGGAACACAAGATGTCTGTGTTCTCCCCTTTCAGAACGGTGATCTGCTTTGTTTACATAGCAGATCTCCTTGGGTCTGGGGAACGATCAGCGGACATCGCGACTACCAGACCCGCTGATTGGCTCCCCCTCTGGCCAATCAGCACGTGCCCCTCCGCTGTCTGTTGCACGAAATGACATACAGGTACATCTTTCATGCAATAGAGCTGACCTGCCTCAGTATATATGCAGTAGGAGGTTGGGAAGTGGTTAAACTGACTTCATCTGCAGATCGAAGTTCATCCCTTTTGATTTGTAGATGAAGAAACAGAAAGATACAAAAAGAAGCAATGTTGTTGATAAACATTACCCGACTGCTGAATGAGTCATCGGTTGGTAAGGATGCAGCGGCCCCGCTCCCTAACCCGCTAGAGAGCAGGAGGTCTTGGGAGGACCAAAGAACGATTAGGTTGGTATTTTGAGACTAGGTTAGTAGTGTAGCTGGGGGCAGAGATGTGGATAGCCCCCCCCCCCCCCCCAAAAAAAACCTGCAAGACAAAGGCATAATGAGTTAGTATGCATAGCATACTAGCTCATTATGAATTACTTACCTTAGATCGAAGCCCCCGCAGTGGTCCTCGTACACCACTCCGGCCGGCGACATCGCTCCTGGAGTTACTTCTGGGTATCGCGGGCTCTGGCACTGTGATTGGCCGGAGCCACGATGATGTTGCACATGCGCGCGGGAGCCGCCAGTAACTGCATACTAGCTGAAGCAACGGCTATGGGCGTGCCGATGCTTCAGTGCGCATGTACCGATGACGTCAGCACATGCTGATACAGGGGATATCTCCTAAACCGTGCAGGTTTAGGATATATCCGGGGTAACTACAGGTTCTGGCTCTTTCCCGGGAGACATCTTGGCTGCCGGCCACGTGCATCGGGTCTCCCGCCGTGCAGTGGGCGCGCGTACCCGCTATGGCTCTTAAAGGAGACGACTTACAGCTACGGCGATTCGCGGGAAAGAGCCGACCTACCGCAGTATGACGGCGGCTGGTCGGCAAGTGGTTAAAGGCTAGGTTCACTTTTTTTTTTTTTTTCCTATGTACCAATATAGCATTGTAGTACTTCTTTTTTTGCAAAAATATCAAAGCTTTACATTAATTCTACAGACACTTGCCTTACTGTCTTCCTAGATGTTTCCAAATGTATCCATTACTTCTGCCTTACTTCCTGGACAGACTTTAGGTCATGACACAGGAAGGAGTTGACCAGGTGATCTCAATAGAACACACCCTGTGTTTCGTCAGATTAGGTGACCCATCAGAATTTTGTAACGGAAGTGAAGTTTCTTCGCCGCCGTCTTGCTACACTCCGTGCTTGTCCATAGTAAGGATACAGTGACAAGGCGGAAAGCGGACATCTTGTTACATACTGTTAATACTGTATTTCACTATAATAAGCTTTGTTTACTGTTAAAAATAAATGTGAAATACAAAACTCCGGTGGGTGTAACAAGATGTCTGCTTGCCGCCTTCTCACTGTGGATGAGTGCTGGGGTCTTTACTGTGGATGAGTGTGGGGTGTAGCAAGATGGCGGCGATGGACCGTCACTTCCGTTACAAATTCTGACGGATCGCCTAATCTGCCGAAACACCCTGCATCTACCCTCAGCTGGTCAAGTCCTTCCTGTGTCATGACCTAAAGTCTGACCAGGAAGTAAGGCAGAAGTAATGGAGCAATGTGTACAAACAGCTATGAAGAGAGTGCGGTAAGTCTATGTAGAGTTAATGGAAAGCAGTTTTTTATTTTTGCAAAACAAATACATTAATGCTATATTGGTACATAGGGGAGCTGGAATTTAGGGACAAAAAGGTGAACGAAGGTGAACTTATCATTTAAAGCATAAATATGGGAGCAAGGCCTTTTAGTAATGATTCCCAAAGTGGGTGACACACACCTGATTTCTACACGGTGAGGACCTGGTTTAGTTGGCTGGTTGCCATGCTTATGCTGAGACTTTTGATGCCAGGCTTTTAATGCCACCCATGATATTCCATATAGAGCCGGGCACCGGGATTGATTTCCTGACTCTACAGCATGAGAACAGGGATGGGCGTTCTATAATTTTCTATTTCAGGCTCCAGCTGGGACTGGTAGATGATTAACTTGGTAATCACACAGCCCTACCCAGCTCACTTCCCTGACATTTCTATATGACATGGAGGCTTATAGGTAGACCTGATACGTCACAGAAAATACAATCATGTTACCGCTGGTAACAGCCTGGGGCCCATGAATGGCAGGTTGGTGCCTGCTTAAAGAGTAAATTCATTTTTAAATGTAGAGTTCAGGAATTTAACAAACTTTGCTGCAGATTCCTATCTGAAGAAATAGTTCTTTGTGAGACCATGTAATATAAATGCGTGACTGGTTCATTATAATCAGCTGGTGCATTTTATGTTCTGATTAGAAAAGTTTCACTGTCTGCATATCTTTAGAAGTGATTAAACCTTATACAGTGCATCCGGAAAGTATTCACTGCGCTTCACTTTTTCCATATTTGATTGTGCTATGTACAGAGTGCAGGGTTCAGGATTGTGCAGGGTTCAGGATTGTGCCACGTGCAGGGTTCAGGATTGCGCCACGTGCAGGGTTCAGGATTGCGCCACGTTCAGGGTTCAGGATTGCGCCACGTTCAGGGTTCAGGATTGCGCCACGTGCAGGGTTCAGGATTGCGCCACGTTCAGGGTTCAGGATTGCGCCACGTTCAGGGTTCAGGATTGCGCCACGTTCAGGGTTCAGGATTGCGCCACGTTCAGGGTTCAGGATTGCGCCACGTTCAGGGTTCAGGATTGCGCCACGTGCAGGGTTCAGGATTGCGCCACGTGCAGGGTTCAGGGGTGCGCAGAGTGCAGGGTTCAGGATTATGCCACGTGCAGGGTTCAGGATTATGCCACGTGCAGGGTTCAGGATTATGCCACGTGCAGTGTTCA
The DNA here is from genome assembly GCA_037952925.1 of Lithobates clamitans. NCBI lineage: Eukaryota > Metazoa > Chordata > Amphibia > Anura > Ranidae > Lithobates > Lithobates clamitans. Next base: position 295,975 of record JBBGZY010000020.1, on the reverse strand, counting down.
GGATTATGCCACGTGCAGGGTTCAGGATTATGCCGAGTGCAGGGTTCAGGATTGCGCCGAGTGCAGGGTTCAGGATTGCGCCGAGTGCAGGGTTCAGGATTGCGCCGAGTGCAGGGTTCAGGATTGCGCCGAGTGCAGGGTTCAGGATTGCGCCGAGTGCAGGGTTCAGGATTGCGCCGAGTGCAGGGTTCAGGATTGCGCCGAGTGCAGGGTTCAGGATTGCGCCGAGTGCAGGGTTCAGGATTGCGCCGAGTGCAGGGTTCAGGATTGCGCCGAGTGCAGGGTTCAGGATTGCGCCGAGTGCAGGGTTCAGGATTGCGCCGAGTGCAGGGTTCAGGATTGCGCCGAGTGCAGGGTTCAGGATTGCGCCGGGTTCAGGATTGCGCCGCGTGCAGGGTTCAGGGGTGCGCAGAGTGCAACATCCCTCCCATCTCTGCACACATCTGTCGCCACATGACAAGGCCTGGCCGGCCGACCGGATCCAGCCTTGTGTTTGCCACCTGTGCCTTAGGGAGTATCTCGCCAAAGATGACATGGTTTCAGAGGATGCCTAAAATTCTGACTTGTGTTGTAGTGAAGTTCTTCAGTGGCGGCCCGTGTATGAAGGGCGCCGCCCCCTCTCTCCTGCTGCCCCCTCTGTGCACCATGGATAGATTCATGCAAACTCAATTATTTATGTATCTTAAATAGAAAACTATCTTTAGATAGATTTTTACTCCAAAAGCATTTTATTAAAATAAATTTGATAATAAAAAAAAATTTAAAGCTATTCCTTTTATATTGGCTTTCAAAATGTACAAATGCAGCAATTTAGAAATCAGATGAAAGGTTTAGCACTGGGAAACACTTTTTGAAAGATAAAAAGTGCATTTTATATACAGCTATATAGATTAAAATGAAGTACACATGAGGAGGAATGAGGGACAGAGGGACATTGCTCGAAATCAGGGACAGCTGGGAGGTATGGTGCTGTTGGCATGGACAGAGGAATCTGTTGAAATCTATATGTATATGGCCACCTTTACATGTAGCTCACTTCTTTACTACCATAGATGTGGAGACAGGTTGTCTTCTATCCCAGTGTTTCTCAACTCCAGTCCTCAAGGCGCACCAACAGGTCATGTTTTCAGGATTTCCCTCAGATGAAACAGCTGTGGTAATTACTAAGGCAGTGAAACTGATCAAATCACCTGTGCAAAATAGTGGAAATCCTGAAAACATGACCTGTTGGTGTGCCCTGAGGACTGGAGTTGAGAAACACTGTTCTATCCAGTACAGAGATCTTGAAAATCCGCCCCTCCTGTAGGATGACTAAAGATTAACAGAGAAGACTTGTAGGAAGGTGATAATTTCCTCCATGTGACTGGTAATTGATGAGCTGTGTAGAGGGCAGGAGTGTGCTGGACCATTACACTGATTGCCTAATGAGCTGTGGCAGGGGAAAGTCATGTGAATGGCGGGTTTTGCCACATTGACCAGCTGGAGTCCAGAGCCGAGACTGCTGCAGGGAAGTGCGGCATATTATGTGAACGCTCTGCTACTCCTAAAATATGGCAGGAACTTAGACCATATTAAAGGGGTAGTAAAGTGTTTTGTTTTTTTTTACTTTTCACTTGTACCTACTACAGGTAAGCCTATAATTAACTGTTTTTTCTGTGTCCATGTGCAAAATAATGTGAATGGGAGTTTTATAATTCTCAGCTGCTGCACTTGCAGGGCTCTGAGGAAAGTGTCTGTCAGGGTTTGCATCCCTTCAGATGTGATTTCCCTTTGGGACTATCTCTCCAAACATGGCATTTGTGTTGCAGGGGATGCCCAAGTCTGACTTCTGGGAAACTATCCGCAGAAAATGACAGAGCTGCGGATAGGAAAGGTCGTCTTTAATAACATTCATCTACAATGACTTGTGTCGCAATCATTTAGGCTCACTATTGAGAATTGGATGTGGGTTCTCCGCAACAGTGATGGTGTTACCCTTTAAAGGCCATTTCACACCATAGAAACGCAGTCCGGATGCATGTGCATTTTTGACCCTTTTTTGTTTTTTTTTTTCTTAATTAAATAAGGACTTGTGTGTTCCAGTGCATTTTTTTGGTGCTCTTTTGATGCATTTTACTGCATTCCAGTACATTCAGTGCAGGAAAAAATGCAGCATGCAAAAATGAAGTTGACTGCATTGGTGTGAACTATGCCATTGCAAACCATATAACCTACTATCCATGTGGAATATCAGAAAAAAAACTCACTGGACTGTATGTGGTGTAAACTAGCCCTAGCACTAGTATGTACTAAAATTTGTCACATTTGTCTAAAAGGCATTTTTATCAGGATTTTTGCTAGTTTACTGTCCTGTATATCAGGGAATGTGATTAGCATCTCTGCTTAAAGGGGTTGTAAAAGTAAAAGTTTTTTCACCTTAAAGCATTCTATGCATTAAGGTAAAAAAACATCCGACAATACCCCCCTCCCCCCCCCGTTTTTACCTACCTGACCCCTCGAAAGTTCTGCGCTCGCTCCCGACATCCTCTTCGACGCTCAGCCAGGCTGTTGATTGGCTACAGTGGATGGATTGAAAGCAGCGCAGCCATTGGCTCGCGCTGCTGTCAATCACATCCAAAGACACGGCGCACCGGGGGGCGGGGCCGAGTGATACAGTGAGCGGCTATAGCCGCCGGTTGTATCACGGGAGCGCGCCCACAAGAACTCACCACCATGTGAGAGAGCTCGCATGAAGGTGTTGAGTCCTTGCGGGGGGAGCCGAGACAGCCGCTGAGGGACCCCAGAAGAGCGGGTTTGGGGCCACTCTGTGCAAAACGAGCTGCACAGTGGAGGGAAGTATAACATGTTTGTTATTTAAAAAAAAAGTATATATCTTTAGTGATCCTTTAAGCCCTGGTTCACATTGGAGCGATTTGGCATGTCAAATCGCATGCCAAATCGGCGGAAATTGCCAGCAATCGGCGGCATTGCACCAATTCCCAAAAGTAGTTTCTGTCTTTACTTTTGGCGACCTCGGGGTGCAATTTCCATTGACATCTGTGCAGCAACCCGCGCAGATGTCTCTGAAATTGCCCCGAAGTCGGGACTGACATGCGGGAATGAAATTCAGTTGAACTCGCTCGATTTCATTCCCGCTGTCAGTGTGAACCGGGACTTAAGGAAACTTGATGAGAGATGAAAGCTGCCATTGCTGATCTCTGCCTTTTGGCTTCAATACTTTGAGTCACTGACCTTTTTTTTTTTTAGGTTTTCACCACCCTTTTATTTGCTGCATAGTTGTTCCAGGACAACGATTTTAGTTAGGGCCTCATTTACATTAGCAGTTGGAGCGCGGTGAAACCGCATGGTTGAACCGTCTCCCTCTCGTGCAGTAATGGCAGTGTCCGGGGGTGTACACATGCCACAGCCATCATGATGAGGCAAAAAATGTTCCCCTGTTTTCACCTTCAGCGGGCTTAATGCTACTCGTCCTACT
>JBBGZY010000020.1:247500-287500 GCA_037952925.1 Lithobates clamitans | reverse complement strand
CCAATTTGCATAACAAGAGCTTGTGACCGGCTCTCACATCTCCGGTGCGATTTGCACAGAAGCCCTGTGCGTCTTTTGTTCTTTTTCAGGTCCGAATTTGGCCCAAAATTGGGGCTGAAATCGTACCTGAAACGGTGAATGGAGACACATCGGGCTCCTGCTGTGAGTATATAACTAAAAGCAAAGCTTGTTATACATTTTTGGATACAGTGGAGAGGGTTTAGAAAATGGGTGTCCAACTGTTTTTGACCTTCCTGGGCCACAATGGAAGAAGACTAATTGTCTTGAGCCACATTTGCTTGGGCATGGTAGCCCAGTCATTTGAATGGCCCGCTGTGCCTGCATGTCATGCAGGAAAAAAGGTTCCTGCGCCATTTTTGAACTGCAGGGACGGTTCCTACACCTGAAAATGCACTGCGTTATTAGAATCATGGGGCTGCCATTAAGAATATGAAAACCCAAGAATCGCGCTTATTTATAAGTAATAACATATGAAACTAACGAGTGATGATCACTACAAAAAATTCAAATTAAAAACAAAATTAAATGGGTGTAAAGTGCGAACATAAAAAGATTAAGTCTCTGTGTATAATAATGGCAAATGTCATCCACCCATGCAAAACAAAAAAACGTCCACAAAAGACGATCTTCATCCACTGTGTGACGTAAAGATGTGATCCACCACCGGTATAGAAGGGGTTACTTCTTACCAAACAGACATGATCCCCCACTACAGAGGATCATGAAAAGCATAACGGCTGTGACTCTGAAAAGTATCACCCGTGCTGATCTGCCGCTGGGTCCTCGGATCATCACCTTGTATGGACCGGCTCATAGGAAATGCATAGCATGTAACAGAGGTATGGAAACTGCACCATTCAGTAGAGATCTCCATCTCTGCACCCAGGGGCGTTGCTAGGTGTACAAAAGATCTGGGGCTAGAGCCCATAGCAGCGTAGTAAAGAAAGTCATACGCTTGGGCGGGCATACACATGTATATACAGTAATATACGTGAGTGTGTGTGTGTGTGTGTGTGTATATATATGTATCCCCAGAGACCACCCCCCTACATCAGAGTCCCCAGAGAGCCTCCCTCTTGCATCAGGATCTCCAGAGAGCCCCCCCACTTACATCAGGGTTCCCAGAGTGCCCCCCTTACATTAAGGTCCCCAGAGAGCCTCCCCCTTAAATCAGGGTCCCCAGAGAGCCTCCCCCTTAAATCAGGGTCCCCAGAGAGCCTCCCCCTTAAATCAGGGTCCCCAGAGAGCCTCCCCCTTAAATCAGGGTCCCCAGAGAGCCTCCCCCTTAAATCAGGGTCCCCAGAGAGCCTCCCCCTTAAATCAGGGTCCCCAGAGAGCCTCCCCCTTAAATCAGGGTCCCCAGAGAGCCTCCCCCTTAAATCAGGGTCCCCAGAGAGCCTCCCCCTTAAATCAGGGTCCCCAGAGAGCCTCCCCCTTAAATCAGGGTCCCCAGAGAGCCTCCCCCTTAAATCAGGGTCCCCAGAGAGCCTCCCCCTTAAATCAGGGTCCCCAGAGAGCCTCCCCCTTAAATCAGGGTCCCCAGAGAGCCTCCCCCTTAAATCAGGGTCCCCAGAGAGCCTCCCCCTTAAATCAGGGTCCCCAGAGAGCCTCCCCCTTGCATCAGGGTCCCCAGAGAGCCTCCCCCTTGCATCAGGGTCCCCAGAGAGCCTCCCCCTTGCATCAGGGTCCCCAGAGAGCCTCCCCCTTGCATCAGGGTCCCCAGAGAGCCTCCCCCTTGCATCAGGGTCCCCAGAGAGCCTCCCCCTTGCATCAGGGTCCCCAGAGAGCCTCCCCCTTGCATCAGGGTCCCCAGAGAGCCTCCCCCTTGCATCAGGGTCCCCAGAGAGCCTCCCCCTTGCATCAGGGTCCCCAGAGAGCCTCCCCCTTGCATCAGGGTCCCCAGAGAGCCTCCCCCTTGCATCAGGGTCCCCAGAGAGCCTCCCCCTTGCATCAGGGTCCCCAGAGAGCCTCCCCCTTGCATCAGGGTCCCCAGAGAGCCCCCCACTTACATCAGGGTCCCCAGAGAGCCTCCCCTCCCCTTGGGGATCCCTGCAGAGACTCGGGGCTATAGCCCCAAAAGCCACCCCCTATCGACGCCACTGTCTTCACCCATTTCATTTTGTTTTTAATTTGAATTTTTTTGTAGTGTTTATCAATTTACTCACTTAGTTTCGTATGTTATTACTTATAAATAAGCGCGATTCTTGGGTTTTTATATTTTATTACTATATGCGTGTCCTATAATTAGAATTGCTGCTTTTCACATTTATCTGTTTTAATTTCACATATTTGAGTTCTTCACTCACACATATCTTAGTGCAGTTTTTTTTCCTGTTTTTTTGCGCCATTTAAGAATGACTAGTACCCCGCCCCGCACGTCTGTAAAGAGCAGCGTGTTTTGATTTTGGGTGGTTGCAGGAGGGGGAACAGCTGCGATTCCTGCACCCATAACCACCCACAGTAGTGTGAACCTAGCCTAAATTCAAGGACCGTTTGTAAAATCTGTGGACTGCATGTGCATTACAAACATTCATGGACAGATGTAAAAATAATGGATTTTACAAAGTTTCCTTGAATTTAGTGGCATCTGGAAACCCTGTTATTTGCTGTGTGGGGAGGTAGTGAGCGGTGGGGGGGGGGCTTCAGGGGGAGCAACTGAGATCTGGGGGGGCGCAGGGTTCTTCCAGATATGCCCTGGGACGAATGCTGAACTCTCCCGGTCCGCGGGTTGGACACCCCTGGTTTAGAAAACCTGTCTCTATTTGTCCTGTTTATAGTTACCAGTGACAGAAAATCCCACATTTTGAGGTGTCACCAGGACAGGAAAAGAGGAAATCTTGCAAAGGGGGCACTAGCTCTGGTGACAACCAGAGATTTCTTCACTTTAGAGGGAATCAATGGGACACAGATGTAAAAAGAAAAACAAAACAAAAAAAATGACAAGTTATAACCCTTTGTTACTCTATCCGAAGCTGGGGGAATAAAGTTTTGGCCTTTTAATTTAAATTTTCTTACCAATTTTAAAGCTCAACATTATAAAAGTTAGCACACCCCAGCATATAAGGAGAGTGTTTGAAGAGACTGATCAAAGTATTTTACAAGGTATCAAGACAAATAAAATGGATTTACCAGGATAAAGTACAAGCTAGCTTATTAGGAGCCTAACTGGTGTTATATCTATCCTATCTATTCATCGATTTGCCTCTCTGGAGGCCAACTCCCCAAGTATTTGTTTTAGATCTCTGTTCAGGTACACCCAACTATGATCCATTTGGCTGGGTGGAACTAAGCACAGGTGCTGTATCCAGCCCAGCAATTTGATTTGTAGGGTGGAATATTGATGGATCCATTACAGTTGAAACCTTGTACCTTCTGCAGCTGACTGCAGGTCCCTCACCCACAGTGTTTACCAATGTAATTTATAGTTTAGCAGTATATTGGCTGCTAATGGCTGAATTTTTAGAGGATCGCTGGAATTATTAATAAACCAGGCCTAGTTGTACTGGTGGTGGTGGTTGTACTTTTGGTGGTGGCGGTTGTTGTACTTGTTGTTCTAGTAGTAGTCTTATATTATTGTAGCAAATACCCCCGAAAGAGCTGCTGATTTAGATCGGGCTGTTACCGTCACCTCTTCACCCGTAGTTTCACCAATACCAGAACCAGAGCCCATGTTGAGTTCAATATCTTACAATGTAGGCACCAGTCACTTTAGTACTTTTCCAATACTTTAATAGGAAAAAACTGGAAGAAGTAGCAGGAAAGAGGTAGAAGAAGAGTTGCATGGAAATTCAAATACTTTTTCCACATGTAGCACTAGGGAATTGAAATCTCGGGAATGAATGCACCTTCGGTCCAAGAATTAAATCTTTGCCTGCCTGGATAGATCTCTCTCACTGACCCAGCAGCCGGTGCGCAGCACGAACAAAAAGTCTCTGCCACAGACTTGAGGAGAACAATAACTGTACGATCCTCTGCCACAGGACGTAGTAGTTTTAGATGAACAGCAACACAGTACCAGAACCTTTAAGCTGACCCAGCAGTACTTGTGCGGTAGATTAAATTAAGATGCGTCCTCTGATCGAGTCACCAGGCCCCTCTTAAGACCAGCCATGATCCTTTCCAAGATGGGTCTTACCCTGGGTCTTCTCAATTGTTTGGCTTCTTCCCGCAGGACAGACAGCACAGGACCATCTCGGCAGTAGTAGGCCCCAGACAGGCTTCTGGGCCTACTTGCATGGCTGCAGAGTCGCAGCCCTCCAGCCAGGAGGGCCACGAGGTAGAACTCCTAGCACATGGCATCTATCCCTTTAAATGCTCTCTCCCAGAATGCACGGCAGGGGACCACCTCTGCCGAGGTGCCTCCGAGAAAGAAGAGCACTCAATATACTTCAGCTTGTTGCTTTCCAACACTGACCTATGGTGACGACACCTACAGGCAACAGTGTGGAACTGCACGCAACACAGCCAATGCTGGAACAGAGGCTAATTTAGCTATAAATTGAATTTGAACTATGTACAGAACAGATGACCCACTAAATTTACATATAAGCAGTAGATCAAAAAAATCTACCAGCGCTACATTATTTTACTATTTATTGCTCATGTGGTGGTGGTTGAACATGTGGTGGTTGAACATGTGGTGGTTGTACATGTGGTGGTGGTGGTGGTTGTACTTGTGGTGGTAATGGCGGTTGTTGTACTTGTTGTTCTAGTAGTAGTCTTATATTATTTTACTATTTATTGCTCTTTTGGTGGTTGTACATGTGGTGGTGGTAATGGTTGTACTTGTGGTGGTGGTACTGGTTGTGGTTGTACTTGTTTTTCTAATAGTAGTCTTGTATGTATTATATGTATTCTGTTAATACTACTGCAGCTGCTACTACTAATCATACTACAGACTTATTATAATAAACCGACTTCAGATAAGACCTTAAAGTGTATGCGTAGCTAAACGTGTTTTTTTTTTTTTTTGTTTTTTTTTGTTTTTGTGTTTTGTTTTGTTTTGTTTTTTTTTTTGTTTTTTTTTTTGTTTTTTTTTTTTAATAATTTTTATTTCCAATGTTAGGCAGTAGGGATGTTTTGGAACCCCAGACAGGTATCTGTTACTGTCTGTGTCCCTGTTGAAGTAATTCATCCCCCTCTGTCTTGGTGACTGATGGGATGGAAAATTTGGAGCTGTCACCAGAGCAAGAAGTGAGGGTAAATGCTGCACTGACCTAGACACCTGTTCTTTTGACAACTGTTTATGGGAAGAATTCCCCTGTAACTTCATAGACATTTTTGCATCTGTGGGATCTAGGGAAATCTTGCTAAAGGGATGCAGACAGCAAACCGATGGGATTTAAAGAAGTAGGTTCAGCCAAAAACGAACTCTAAATCTACTGGCAGCCACATTCTAAGACTAATCTATGTAACCCCTGGAAAGCAAAAATCGCTATACATACCTCTTTCTGTAGCCAATCCAGTCCTACGTTGCGCTATCAGCGGAGGCTTCTCTGTCTAGGCATGTGCAGGTGAGCCCGCCGACAACGTAAGCCCTATAGTAAGTCTGTGGGTGATGTCACTTCCCAGCCATTGTCGGTGGTCTCTTCTACAGGGCATCTGCCGCTGGAGACTGGACTGGCTGCATAAAAGGTATGTATAGCGATTTTTGCTTCACTGGATTAGATGGATTAGTCTTAGAATGTTGCTGCCGGTACATTTTAGAGTTCGTTTTTGGCTGAACTTCCACTTGAACTCATCTCCACCTTGTCCAATCAGAAAATGCTTTGTGTTCCTTTAAAAATGTGTATATTGTAAAAGCAGCCACTTGGTACAGCACCTGGAAGAGTGCGGCTACCAGTGTAGTAGCTCTGGGCTACCACAGTGATTTACAGCTTCCACAGAGGCCGATCAGGTATCGCATTCCTGGACTTCAACCTTTTTAATGATGATCTTACAGCTACAGCCCTGTCCGCTTTTTGTAGTGAGGGCTACAGACAGTATATTGTCTATGACTGAGAACAGTACATGTGCAATACTTTGGCAACGAGAATACCATATTCATCTCATCCAAGGTCTTTTTATGTACATTTATGAATTCTCACCTTCAGCAATTTGGATAGTGGGGAGTTTTTGAACCTCCTGTCTGGTTTTTATACCAGTTCATGCCCCTGCTGGAGAAATTTACACTTGCTTCCTGTGTGGTCGCTAGAACAGGAAGTGAGGGAAAATCTCCCCAATGAGGGCATGGGCAGCAATAAGTCCTGGACAGAGGTTTTTGCACTATCACACCTGGAGATGATCAGTAAATGGAGAAATGATTGAATGGGACACATGGGTAAGGTTTAGAAGTAATTTCAGCTATAGTTTGAATAACAGTACAGTTACTCTTTTAATATGAGATGGTCACAATACCTAATAATGTGTAATTTCTGTAATTGTAACTTTTTCTAATGTGATCTGTATAAGTGCCTGTACCAAAGGATAAAAGTTGTTGGCACCCTCTTTGATCTACTATTAAATATGGTTTATGTCCACTTTTGGGTTATAGCAGGCTTCACAACAGTAGAAAAATGTGGTTGCATAAGTTGAAAAAATACACATCCATCTAGTTCAACCAATAAAAAAAAAATTGAATGCCTCCATATACAAACCTGCAGATGATCCAGGTGAAGGCAAAAAAAAAAAACCCTTTTAAACCTAGTCAAGTTTGCTCCAGTGGGGAAAAAAAATTCCTTCCTGATCGTCTGAAGGCAATAAGATATTCCCTGGATCAACAGTCTCTGGTGTTATTACCTTTTTAAATGGGTGTCCTATATCAGTGAATGAAAACCACTTGGCGTAGGTAAGTTCTTATTGTGCTTAATGCTGTGTTGCGTACTTTGCCCAGAGCTCTCCTTTTACAGTTCCATGAGAGATGGCTTTATAATGTGTCACCAGCCTGAACTCAGCATTGTCTGTGACTGAGGAAGTTCTTGGCATTACATAATGGCCTTTGTGTTATAATATCCTTGTAATACCCAGTGATGACAGCATAGTTTTTTCATGGGGTTAAAGTAATTACTACAGAGTAGTAGCGGCTTATGTCTAATATATTTATTTTATTTATTTATTTTTTGGGGAATATTGCAGAAAATCAAGAGGATAACTTTTTTTCTGTATCATGGATTTCCCCCTCAATATTGTAAATGTGCCCAGCTGCCATAACATCAAGCTAATCTACCCATCTGGTGTGTTGGTAGCTCTAAAGGTGTATGGGAAGAATGACTGCGCCAAATATGTATTGTTAAGTCTAGTAAATCTTTTTCTATATTGTACATGACACAGGTCTTGAGTCATAACGGGTTAAATGCCGCACACTGACAAAGCCACCAAAGCTTAAACACGCCCTCATATAATCCCCTTCCACCAGGCAAGCCTTAGTATTTTGTTAGTGTCCTTAAGTGATGGACATGTCTCTGGGTGGAAAGACTAGAGAATGAATGTAGAAACATTTGAAAAAAAAAACAGTAGAAGGAGATATCTTTTAAAGTGGAACTAAACCCTCCTACCATTTTCAGCCAAGGAAGCTTCCATCTTGGCCTCTGTTTTAATCTTCAACTGCCATAATGCTGCACATGTGATTAGTTATGACCCAGCCATTGGTTGCTTTGACAGTTTGGTTGAGAGCATAACCAGATGTGACCCTAACATTCCCCGACACGTGCAACGGTATTTTGAAACTGTTAAATTGATGGGTTTACTTCTGCTTTAAGCTGCACCAAGCATCTACAGGTCCAATGCTGTAGTCCAATTGCAGGGGAGCCCTGTACTTGAGGAACTCCTGTCTATAGAGGTAAGGAGTGTGGCTGTCCAAGGTGGGTGAAAAAGTCTTGTACTGTGTACCGGGGTTGGGTGCTGACCCATTTAAATATGGATGCTTTCCCCTCACATTGCTCCTGCCTCGGGTCCGGGTCACAGTTGCACATTTAAAATTTTCCCTCTGCATGAGCACTATCTGCACTTTGTGGTGGAAGATTATCTTCAGTTAATGGCCTTTCTCTTGAGATTGATTTCACCTGCAAGTCTTCACAAAGGTCCTGGGCATTGGTATGTTCCCTAGGGATTCACATTCTGGACTGTCTAGATGACCTCCTTATATGGGAGAATGCAGGTTGTCTGCAGAACTTTGGGTTCTCAATCTCGAGAAGTCAGTACTGGAGTTGTCTCAGTGCCTGGAGTCTAGTTCTAGACATATCCCAGGAAAATTTGTTTACTAAAGAAAGTTCTCTATTTATTTGGGTGCAGGCTCAGAACTTCTGCTCCACGAGGAGCCCCTCAGTAAGGTTTCTTGGAATCAAGGTGTCCTTGTTCAATGTAGTATTGTACACTCAATGGCAGTCCCGACCTCTGCAGTACAACATTCTGTCAGCTTAGAACAGGTCGACTCATCAGCCCAAGTGTCTTAGGGCCAGCAATTTTTTGACTTGGTGGGTTTTCCAGCCCATTGCAGATCCTGCCTCCTTCTGACTTTGACCATCCTCACCATGGATGCCAGCCATAAAAGGCTAGCCAGGGGGCTGGGGACTGCCACAGCTCCAGAAACTTGAACAGTGAAGGGAAATGTCCTGGAATTGAGGGCCATTTACCTGTTCCTTCTACACTGGATTGCTCATCTCAGAGGGTGCCCACACACAGTGCAGTTGGACTAAATCACAACAGTGGCTTGGATAAACTGCAAAGGCGGAACAAGAAGCAGCACAGCTTAAAAGGAGGTGGCTCTCATTCTGGCTTGGGCTCAGACCAACCTGCAAGCTATATTCCCTTTGCACATCAAGGGAGTGGAGAATTGGCAGGTGGACTTCCCTAGTCAGCAGGAGTTGACACTGCATCCAGACGTGTTTTAAGTGATCTGTTGTCAGTGGGGAATTCTGGATGTGGACCTTCTGGCATCCATATTTAAAAGGAAACTAGACAGGTTTGTGGCCAGAACTTGAGAGCCTCAAGCATTTGCAGTAAATGCTCTTTTGGCTCCATGGGATCAATTCTGACCGATCTATGCTTTTCCCAGCCCTCTTCAGTTGCTACCATGTCTGCTTCACAGGATTGAGGTAATGTGTGCCAGTGATTCTGGTGGCCCCACACTGGACACAGAAGGGATTGGTTCTTAGACATTCTTCTCAAGCAGGCAGAAGATGCTTTACCTGTTCTGGACCGGGCAGAACTTTTGGCTCAATGTCCATCAACCATCCTGCTTCACAGGTTGCCCTTCCCCTTCGGGTTCAAACAAGGTGACCCCTCATTGCCTGGATGTAGAGTGGGCTGTGGGGATTTACCTTGCAGCTACGGCCTTTATTAGAAAATAGGACTTTGTTTCATTTTTTCTGAGGTCCTGAATAAGGTTCTTTCCACAATTCCCAAGTGGGGGATAATTTCTCCTGCCTATGCCCTGAAGTAGATTCTCTTTCGAATTTAAGGCTCATTCTACTAGATCTGTTGGCACATTTTGAGCATTCTAGCATCAGACTTCTGCTGCACAGCTGTGCAAGGCTGCTACCTGGTCTCTGTTCACACATTCTATCGGGTGGATGTTCAAGCCTCTGCTGATGCCAGTTTTGGCTGCAAGGTGTTGCAGTCTGGTAATGTTTGGCCTTTTGTTTTGGGGGTCTGTTGGCAGGTTATTTGCCAGGTTACCCAAAGAAAATTGGATTGACCTGTAAAATACTTTTCTTGGAGTACAGAACACAGGACTATGGTGTTAACATTGCTTGCTATGAAACTGAGGTTTGCCTGGTGGGGAGGGTTATATTAGGATGTGTTAACCCTTTCAGTGGCGCTGTCATTGTCCAATCGCCTAACCATGTGAGATATAACCCACCTGTTATGATTCAAGATCTGTGCCTTGTACATAGTGTTACTAAACCCACAACCGTAAAATCAGTCTGTATATGCAGTAAAGCATGCTTGTTATACTCGCTGTGGAACCTAAGGGGTTAATCCTCCGCATTGTGTAAAAAAGATGTTTGATCCTGTCTTCTCTAAACCTCCCCCTTCTTGTCCATCTCCTGATAGTACAGAGCCTTGGGGGCAAGCTGCACATGCTTACTTTGGTTTGCATTGCTGAAGAGTTGTTCTTTTTTCTTGGGAGGGTACATGTGATCAGCATAGGGCCAATAGGACAGAGGGCCAGGGGTCCTACAGCCTCATAGGACAGTCAGAGTAGAATGAAAACTCCTCCTACAAGCATTAACCAGACACTGATAGAAGTTACAAGACTAGCTATATACTGGTAATGAGAAAAGGTATTTAGCAGTTTATATTTACTAAAATAATTGCATTTCCGTGTACTGTGGGAGATCAGATAGAGTGAATGCAGGGTCCTGGGTTTAGTAACATTTTAGGAAAAGCATTTTAGATGTATGTAAAAATTTAATTTCACAAGATTTCTGCTTGCAGAGATTAAAAAAAATGTTTTTAAAGATCTTTGCAAGTGTTAACAGGAACCTCCTGACATTGGAAGAGCTATTCCAACAGGAAGCTCACCTTTTGTAAACTCTGATATTTCTTTCCCCTTGAAACTTTGCGTTCTTTTTATTAGTTATTAGAGATTGTTTCCTCTTGGCAGGGACGCAGGAGATTTAATAACTTTTCACTGAAGCTCTAACGTTTGTTGGAGAATCAACATGGTGTGTAATCCGAAAAAAAAAATTTCAAAGAGAATATGCAAATTACGTCTACACAGGAAACACCAGAACAATGTCATACAGATACTGTAGGTGTTTCCCTGAGTCAACATTGGGGCTCTGGGTACCGGCAAGTCTTTGGTAACAAAGTAATTTTGATATATTTCTAAAAATAGTTTGTTTCTCATCACAGAGCTGAAGAGGTTTAATGTATGAACAATGGGACTTCTCTTATTGCATTCTTTATGTATTGCCATGTATCTTTCTTAATCAAAGGTGATTGGTATAAAAGGTATGTGAACCTACCAAAATAAAAAAATATCTAGGACTAAGGTGTGCGTCTAACCGAGGGGTCTCCAAACTTTCAAAACAAAGGGCCAGTTTACTGCCCTTCACACTTTAGGGGGGCTGGACTGTGGCCAGTGGGAGTAGACAATGCCCCGACATCGGTGGGAGTAGACAATGCCCCGACATCGGTGGGAGTAGACAATGCCCCGACATCGGTGGGAGTAGACAATGCCCCGACATCGGTGGGAGTAGACAATGCCCCGACATCGGTGGGAGTAGACAATGCCCCGACATCGGTGGGAGTAGACAATGCCCCGACATCGGTGGGAGTAGACAATGCCCCGACATCGGTGGGAGTAGACAATGCCCCGACATCGGTGGGAGTAGACAATGCCCCGACATCGGTGGGAGTAGACAATGCCCCGACATCGGTGGGAGTAGACAATGCCCCGACATCGGTGGGAGTAGACAATGCCCCGACATCGGTGGGAGTAGACAATGCCCCGACATCGGTGGGAGTAGACAATGCCCCGACATCGGTGGGAGTAGACAATGCCCCGACATCAGTATAGTATATTATAGTGTATTTGTGGAGTGTGTTTGTGTCGTGTGATTACTAAAATTAAAGTCCACTTTACATTGATTAAAATGCATCTACGTACAGAATGTATCCAAAAAATCTGAGGAAACATTAGAGGAACTGAATTCTCTTAAGAGGAGATTAAATGGGATGGGGGGGAGAGAAAGAGATATGATCATGTATATGGTGATATGTATATATGTGTTTTGTTTTTGCCCCCCCTCTATTGGTTGAACTGGATGGACTTGAGTCTTTTTTTTCAAGCAGAATAGCTATGCACCTAAGTAAAGCATTGCACCCATAATCATCAGATCACGTGTGCAATGCAGACGGTCAGTGCATCTGTTTGCTCATACCTTGTACGGGCAGGCAGTTGCACGACTGCAGGAAGACTCAGTGAACTACCGGAGTCCTCACAGGTGGAACACGTAACATGTTCCCAAAGGTGGACTTGTCCTTTGTAGCGACAGTTAAGTCCTCTATAAAAAAAGTTGTGGGAGTCATTTTGCTGCGGCACGGATTGGAGCAGTAAATGTTCGCTAAGCTGCGCATGCGCTGCTCAATGAACATGACAGCTGACAGGCAGAAAGATGCGTTTATGGCAGAAGAGACCAGTTGGGTCTCTTCTGTCCTAAGTACACTGCCTGTCAGCCACTTGTTTACAAAACAACTTTACTTCCACTTTTTAAGGACAGATACAAAAAATGTAGGTATTGAGTTTCAGGGATCAGCTAATTTTGCATATTTGACAGCAACCAAGCTTTAGAAATGGAAACCTAACTGTAAAAAGGATTTTACTTATGTATACTTCTGTCTTTAAAACAATATATTGTATATTTTTCCCTGGATGAAAATTTTAACTTTTTTTTGTTTTTCGTTTTTAAGCTCTTGATGATGGGCCTAAACTGCAGGTAGAAGACACCTCCTTTTGCACAGTAAAACATGTAAACCAAGACCTGAAGAACACAGAAGCTTTCCGTGGTTGGATCTATCCATAATTATGGCCCAATCAAAGGCCAGCGGATCCTATTATGCCCTCACTGCCATCGGAGTAGGGCTGTTGGTACTCGGCGTAGTGATGGCCGTATGGAACCTGGTCCCGGGATTTGGCAGCAATGACAATCCTGGCCCATCCCAAGGGAATAGCAGCAAGCCAGACACCCATAGCGAAATCAATCTCAAGAGTAAGACTTTCACTGTAGCCTACGTCTTGGTGGGTTCAGGTATATCGCTTCTTCTGGTGGCAATCTGCTTGAGCATACGCAGCAAACGGAAACGGCGCCCAAGCATGGACAACGTCCACGTCGTCCCGCAGGAAGTTACCATTCCCCGGGGTAATGATGTGAGGTAAGTAAATGTCAACCTAGAAAACCGGTATGACTAATCCTTTTATTCTGCCAAACAAAAGAATAATACCTTGATGAGCAACAAAAATGTCTTTACTCTGAACTTAGAAGCAAGCTCTGCTAAAGTCGCCTATTTTTACAGAAGTATTGTTAACCAGTTACACCTCAGGGCGTGAGTAGAAGATCATCCCTTCAACTCATCCATAATGATTACTTAGCAATGTTCTTGCTGCTACTGCCAAATGACACACGTGAGCAAAGATATGACAACACTGCTTCCTAGTCCTTCCCCAAGTCTGTCGTGTCACGTTTCTGGCTGCTTTTCATTCTTTGATGTTGTCCTTTAAAGGGACTCTTTGTTGCTAAATCAAAAACGGCAAAAAAGTTAACGTGTAGCCATGTCTGCCAGAGTTCTGGCAGGCAAAGCTCTAGAACAGGGATGTCAAACTCAATTTCATCGTGGGCCACATCAGCATTATGATTGTCCTCAAAACTGTCCGCCAGTTGTAGCAGTAAGATTAGATGTCCAGCACATCCCCTCCCCTTACATTAGATGTCAAGAGCCACCCCACCCTCAGAAGTTGAGTCCCCTACTCTCCCTAACATCACAGTGCCCCCCCCTTTCCTTATGCTGCTGCTGGGAAGAAGCTGGATGCATTGCTTGAAAGCAGAAAGTGGGGGTCTGGAGGAGGACCAGAGGAGGGCTGGAGCTCTCCTGCAGCTGCATGAAATGGCCTGGAGGGCCGGATTCGGCCCGCGGGCCTTGTGTTTGACACCTGTGCTCTAGAACTTCATGTGATCGCGCTCAAGCTTGTTCTTCCACCCCCTACAAGCAGAAGATGCCCAAGCTCAACCGCGCAATTGAAAAATACTTGCTAAGATTCCGTGCTCAGGCTGGGGGATCTTCACTCCCCTGTTCGAACATCCAAAGCATAAATTAAGCCGGCAACTGGATAACTTCTTGGTACTATCCTTTATTTGGTTACATCCTATACACCGGATCAATGCTAACAAGTTTCGGCTATTGCAGCCTTATTTATAGCACCTTCTGCCCCTGCCTCCTGCTCATTCCTAGTGGCCATTTAGGCCGCCCATCATACCATAGGGCCAGTGGGACTGTGTGGAGTATTTTCTTGATAGCTATCAGGGTTCTGTGAAACCCTAGGGCAGGCATCTCCAAATGTTTTAAATTAAGGGCCAGTTTACGGTCCTTCAGACTGGCCCACTATGGCCAGTGAGAGTAGAAAATTCCCTGGGCTTGGTGGTCAGTGGGAGTAAAAAAAAGAAATGTATATAGTGCCTGTGGTTAGTATGAGGAAAAATAGTGCTTCATCATTGGTATAGGTGGAAGGAATAGTGCCCCATCATTGGTATCACTGGAAGGTCTAGTGCTCTGTCATTGGCATTAGTGGGAGGAATAGTGCCCCATCATTGGTGTCAGTGGGAGGGGCAGTGCCCCGTCTTTGGTGTCAGTGGGAGGGGCAGTGCCCCGTCTTTGGTGTCAGTGGGAGGAATAGTGCCCCGTCATTGGTATCAGTGGGCGGAATAGTGCCCCATCATTGGTGTCAGTGGGAGGATTAGTGCCCCGACATTGGTGTCAGTGAGAGGAATAGTGCCCCATCATTGGTGTCAGTGGGAGGGGCAGTGCCCCATCGTTGTCAGTGGTAGGAATATTGCTCCATTATTGGTATCGGTGGGAGGAATAGTGCTCCACTTTTGATGTCAGCAGGAGGAATAGTGTTCCAACATTTTACATTAGTGGAAGGAAGTATGGCCCATTGTTGGTGTCAGTGGAAAGAAGGGTGCCTCTTCATTGGTGTCAATAAGAGGAAATAATGCCTTGTATCAATGTGAGCATTAGTGCCCCAAGGGCCGAATAAAGGCAAGCAAAGGGCCCTCTGGCCACAGTTTTGAAACCACTGCCCTAGGGTACCTTCAAAAGCTGCTAGGGGTTCCTCCCTGGGCAATTGAGCCCAGGGCATCTGCCTCTTTTTCCATTATATTTAAAATATCTCTGCTGGCACCACATAGTAATTAGAAAATGATGCTGATTTTAACACATCGTATATAAAGAAAACCTAATTGTTGTGCAGATGGCTTTAGAAAAAGATCTCGTTGTAGTAAATGCCGGAGTCCATGTGGGCCCCGAGGCAGAAAAAAATCCCGGGCCCACTGGTTCAAAACGCACAATGTGAATTGTGCGTGTGACTTAAAACGTGGAACATTTTTGTCTGTTCAGCAATTAACTAATGTGGCATGCAATACTTGCAAATTCTATAACCCAATGGCAGTATATAATTCATACTCGAGCCACCCTTCCCCTTTGCTCCCCCCCCCCTCCCCGGCATGCTTAATAGATGTATCCATAAATGGTCGATTTTATTGAAAAGGAATGATTTGCAATTCTTTTAGTCGGCTTCACAATGCTGCAGGTAGAGTGCACAAAGTACCTTTTTTGTGCAAGTTGGCGCTGCAGATTTTGTAGTTCAGGCACCACAGATCATGTTGGAATACAAATTCCTGAGCAATCTTGATCAGCAGGTGATGACACATGCGGAGAATGTTGCTCACTCTGCCCCTATTGGACGTCTCTCTCAGGGCTGTACAGTATCTTCAAGCTGGGGCTTGTATGGGAACTGGCAGTACAGCATTACATGAGAGATCATCCTCCTGAGCTCACGAACATGTGTTTTGAAGGGTAAAACGACAGCTAGAGAGCGTTGAAAGTCGGCCTTAATTTAACGACACCCACGCTGTATAAATAGTTTAACTACACTGGAAATGTGCATGCAGCAGGTTTCCATAATTGTGGGGTTCATGTACAATGCAGCTAATTAGGATTTGTAGGATGGCTTTCGTTTTGTAAAGTTATCCTTTAAATGACCCCCTGCCCTCAGAGTCAAATGCTGCCTGTGGGGAACCATGAAGGCAGTGCTAGAAATGCTTGTGGCTTTGTGGTTGCCTTTTAGGCCACACAATAGTGGACCTGACAGGTGAGTAGAGGACCTTTTTGGAAGTGGTGTAGTATAGCAGATATGTATCCTTTTAAATGGCACCCACCTTCCCCCTCACTTCCTTCCCCAAGGAGGAACCCCTCCTGGCCAGTGCTTAAAGCCTTTGTGGTTCCTTGTGAGCCACACAGAGTGGAATGTTTCAGGATCTTGGACAGGCAAGTAGAAGACCTTGGCTATGGTGTAGTATAGCAGACTTCTCCCATTAAAGGACGCCCCCCCCCCTCACTTGCTTCCGTAAGGGTCAGTGCTTGAAGCCTTTGTGATTCCTTGTGAGTCACACACAGGGAGGATCTGTCAAGATCTAAGATAAGTCATTATAAGACTTCGGAGGGGGTGCAGAAAAGCACAGTTATCCTTCTTCTAAAGTGGACCTACAATCAAATGCTGAAGCCCAACTCCAAGAGACTGTAAAATTCTCATTTACATCTGAGGGCATTTAAAAGTAGATTACTTACCCCAATATTCTGCTCCTCCATGGTGCTAGCTTAATCCCCGCAGAGTCTTCTCCCTCGTGCTCCAGTGGTCTAAAGTCGGTCCTAATGTCATCTAGACCAGTGTTTCTCAACCTTTTTTAATTCAAGGCACCCTTTTGAATTTTTGCACAATCTTGGGGGTATATCAGTCTGAGGGCTCATTCACACTAAGGAGTACGTCCGAGCACGCACCCGTTCCTTTTTGGTGTTCCCACAAGATGCATTTCATAAGGGACTGCTCTATGCGCGTGTTAAAGGTGTGGTCGGTGCCATTAGGAATTAATGGCATTCATATGCATCTGCAAAAGGCAGCATTTTTGTGAGGTGTAGGAAAATGCACAATTACGCGCATGTTACCACACTGCACCTGGTGTGTACAGGCACTAAAATGTAGTCTGAGGAAAAGTTCAGTGGGGTTGCGGATTCCCCCAGTCCCCTCTCCTAGCTCATACCCCACCACCCCCTCCCCTCCTAGCAAAAAACTCTCCTCAAATCTCCCCTCCTAGCACTAATTCTGCCCCCCCCCCCATTACTACAGGAGTAGGGACAGCTGTAGAGAGGAGTGGGCCAGAAGGTGGGGTTGGGCTGTGCTCTCCATTTCCCCCCCATGAGCTCCTCTCCCCTCCTGTCTGTATAGAAGAGTTAACACAGGATTGCTCTCAGATCCAGATGTACAGAGGTTGATTATTGCTCATTTTCTGCTGCAAGTGTCCTGTCGAAATAGCCAACTCCAATCGCGTCACTTCCGGTGACTCTCCAGCCGTAGATTTCGATGAGTTGGCTCTACTGCCCATGTGCGCGTGGTTACCCTACCTTGGGCATGCGCACTGACAGCTGTTGGAGAACTCAATGAGTTTTCCAAAAAGGTTAGTGACGTACCTTCGTGCATGGGCAGTAAAGCCAACTCGTCGAAGTCTGCTGCTGGAGAGTCACCTGACGTGACGTAATTGGAGATTTCGACAAGTTGGCAACAGAACATCGGGACAGTATGGGGAGGAGATAGGGCAGTAATCAACCCCTATACATTCAAACCTTTTGAGTGATCCTGTGTTAATTCCTCTATACAGAGAGGAGGGTTGGGGGAGCACAGCCCACACCTCCACCCGCCTTTCTTCTCCTCCCTGCTGCTAGCTGTACTAAAGTCGGCAACCCAGAAAGCTGTGCGGGCCGCCCTGCATGCCCTTGGCAACTGATGATGCCATCGGTTGGTAGGACACTTGTAGATGGACCTGCAAAGCAGAGGTGTGGGCTGTGCTCTGTCCCATCTCTCTGTATACAGGAGCCACCCTACATGTCCTTGGCAACTGATGATGCCATCGGTTGGTAGGTCACTTGTAGACGACCTGCAAAGCAGAGGTGCGGGCTGTGCACTGTCCCACCTCTCTGTGTACAGGAGTTAACACAGGATTGCTCAAATTGGACTGTATAGGGTTGGAAGAGTTTGTATTTGTTTTTTTTGCTGTGGGACCCCTGAGGACTGTTCGCGGCACCCCGGTTAAGAAACACTGATCTAGACCAATGCGGGGTACGTAGCCTTGCATTTGGGGTGGGTGACGCCAGGGGACAGTACACTGCCGGAATATGGGGGGGGGGGGGCACCACGGGAGCGGAGGATTGGGCAGGTAAGATGCTTTTACTCTCCTAGACAAAACGAGCAGTTAACCCTTGCAGTACAGGCGCAGGGTTCCCAGAGGTGGGTTTTAATATAAAGTTGTGTTAACAGTCTGCCTCGGGAGAATAAATAAAGAATAATGGGCTTAAGTACTTTTCCTAGAACAAAATGCTGCCCTGAGTTTCCTTCTGTGCTGAGTAATCACTTAAAAGCCGAGGCATTTAGTCAGGTGATCTCTACTGAACTCCATTCCTCCCCTTTAGCAGAGATGACGTAAGCAACACCTAGGTTCCTGGTCACATCACCAGCATAGGAGGGCTAATATGACCACTTCCTTGGTCAAGTGCTTTTCCTAAGGAAGAGGTTTGGTAAGGACAAATCATGAGCAGTGCTGTCCCTCCACGTTCCCACAAGCTTCCTGCTCAGGTCTCAGCTTGGCTGTGGGAACTCCTGTTCCTCCAGGCGGAGGATTATGGGAGGAAGCTAAAAAGTGTTTCAATTTGGTGCCGGAATGCCTGGAAGGATAGGCAAGGTCAAGGCAACCAGATGTTGTTGTGGCACATTCTCTACCTCAGTCGCTAGTGATAAACTGTACAGCAAGTGTTGGTGCCAAGGATGTAGACAGATCTGACCTTGGTGGATGGGGAGACATGTTTCTATGGATATGTTTAGAATAGCAAAAAAAAAAAAAAAATTGATTATTCCATTTAGAAAACGTGATTACAGAGGAAGGCTCTTCTTCTTTCTAGCGGCCTCCATTTGAGGTCATATGAAATGCTCAGTTCAAAATGGTCACCCATACGACTTAGGCCTCATGCACACAAGACGCTGTTAAACTCGCATTCAGAGGCAGTTGGACACTTTTTCCAACTGCCCCTGAACCCATTCAATGCTATCCTATGTGTCTATGTACACAGTCTCGTATTTTGGCGTTTTTAGGCAGTTGAGTTTAACCTCGTTTTTCCAGAAGCAAAAAAATGGGTTCAGATGCAAAAGTTTTCCAGGTTTTCAGATGCCAAACGTTTGCGTTTTTATAAGTGTTTTTAAAGGAACCCTATTTTTTAGACCAGAAAACACAGAAATATGATGGTAAACTGCAGCAGAGAATGACATTTTGCGACCCGACTTTGGCGCCCTGCATCTCAGGGTTCCTAGCGCCAAGTGGCCCCGAGATACGGGGCCCCAAAGTCGGGTCGGAAAATGTCAAGCACTTTTCTGCAGCAGAGAATGACATTTTGCAACCCGACTTTGGGGCCCCATATCTCGGGGCCACTTGGTGCTAGGAACCCCAAATGTGGTGTGGAGTGGAACTAGCACTACAACATATCCAAATGTGGGGTTCCTAGCACCAAGTGGCCCCGAGATACGGGGCCCCAAAGTCGGGTCACAAAATGTCAAGCACTTTTCTGCAGCAGAGAATGACATTTTGCCACCAGAATTTTGGGGCCCCATATCTCGTGGCCACTTAGTGCTAGGAACCCCAAATTTGGTGTGCAAATACAGTGGAACTAGCACTACAACATATCCAAAGTTGGGGTTCGTAGCACCAAGTGGCCCAGAGATATGGGGCCCCAAATTTGGGTCACAAAATGTCATTCCCTGCTGCAGAAAAGTGCTTGGGGATCTTAATTAAACGCTTCTAGACGCAAACGCGGTAAAACACGACATGCAAATGCGGCAAAACGGGCGTTTATAAACGTCGGTTTCAGCTTTTAAAAACATATGTTCAGCAGAGTTTGCACCGGCGTCTTGTTTGCATGAAACCTTAAAGGGGTTGTAAACCTTCATGTTTTTTCACCTTAATGGATCCTAACTTCTGTCACTGACCAGCCCCCCCCCTGTTTTAGTCCTGTAATTCCCATGCCGGAGACGCGCTCTTCCCCTCTGCCCGTTGTCTCGGCTCTTGATTGGATAGATTGATAGCAGCGCAGCCATTGGCTCCCGCTGCTGTCAATCAAAGGCCAGTGATGTGGGGGGGCGGAGCCAAGTCTGGCATTCTGTGTCTATAGACGCAAATGCTGGACTCGGGAGCGTGCCCGCAAGGTAACCCCTCGAAAGGGGGGTTATACGATGCAGGGATGACCTACCAGTGAAATGATATACACAAACAGCACTGCAGGCTGAACCCAGCTCTGTGTTCTGATTTTGATGAGGACCTAGAAATGGATGAGGATGCCTTCATCAGCATGCTAATGAGGTTTTAAAAAAAAAAAAAAAAAAAAAAAAAAGTTCCATTGGCATTGCATACCTGATTTTAGACCCAGTGACCCTCATCACTGGGTGTCTGTGCTTCTCTATGCAATGCAGTCTGATCGTGGCTGGTGGGAGGGGCTGTACATGGCATCCCGAAAACAGCAGACTTTCCTAAGTAATACCCACATGTGATGCTGAGCCTTCATGACTGAAAGAACTGAAATCCAATGAATGAAATAAAAAAGGTTAGGGACAGTCGGGCCAGGAGGGAAAGAGCTGGATGATGCTGGGAATCATCCAGCCAGAAAATGAGGCAGGCTCTATATATGATATTCTGCAGCTTCTAATACACTCGAGAGAAGCTCACAATGTGTAGCACAATTAGAGTAAGCAATGCGGTTGGACCTGTTAAGAAATGGGCAAAATGTTGTCAACATGTAGCATTCTTTCCTATTGTTTTATAATAGTTACATTTCTTGTGTGTTTGTTTTTTGTTTTTTTTTCTTAAGCCTTTTAAAAGCTTGAGGCTGCATTCACACCTCAGCTTTTTTTTCCACGCGACTTGCACACGTTTTTGAGCTTTGGCGTTTTTTTTTATTAGCCAATAGTGAGATATTACCTGTTGCATCATTTGTTGCTAGGTATTTCAGCTTTTTTTAGCTTTTCCCTTAGTTTTTATTTATCTTTTAATTATTATTATTCAATTATTATTCATTATATTATTTTTTTTTTTTTTCATTGGGGGTAAGGGGTTAGATTTGAGGTTAGGATTAGGAGTTTGGGTGTGGCGTACCTTGGTTGAAGTCGGTGTTGGCCTGGGCTTGTCTGTGTGCTGGTTCACGAGCATTAGCTGCATGGGAATGAGCAGTAGCTGCAGAAGAATTTGCATTAGCTGTATGGGAATGAGCAGTAGCTGCAGAAGAATTTGCATTAGCTGTATAGGAATGAGCAGTAGCTGCAGAAGAATTTGCATTAGCTGTATGGGAATGAGCAGTAGCTGCAGAAGAATTTGCATTAGCTGTATGGGAATGAGCAGTAGCTGCAGAAGAATTTGCATTAGCTGTATAGGAATGAGCAGTAGCTGCAGAAGAATTTGCATTGGCTGCATGGGAATGAGCAGTAGCTGCAGAAGAATTTGCATTGGCTGTATGAGAATTAGTATTGGCTGAATTGGCTTCCTGACATATAGGGGTTATTTATTTATTTATTTTCTTAGGGCGGTAATTAGAGGTCGACCGATATGGGTTTTTCTCTGGCCGATGCCGATGCCGATATTTAGAAATCGCGGTGGCCGATGGCCGATATACGATGCCGATTTTTTTGGGCCGATATATTAGGCCGATTTTTTTTTTTTTCTTTTTTTTTTCCCCCTTCATCTCATAAAATCTAACAGTTAGATCCCTTTCACACTGGGGCATTTTTTTAGGCTAAAAATAGCACCTGTAAAGTGCCAGTAAAATGGCTCCCCTGCAGTCTCAGTGCGATATCCCGAGTGCTTTCACACTGAGGCGATGCGCTGGCAGGATGTAAAAAAAAAGTCCTGCAAGCGGCATCTTTGGAGCGGTGTATACCGCTGCTCCACCACTCCTGCCCATTAAAATGAATGCGCACCGCTGCCGAAGCGCCTGCATAACGTTTTGGCAGCAGCACTTCAGGGGCGCATTTAACCCCTTCCTCGGCCGCTAGCTGGGTTATAAGCGCCCCGCTAGCAGCCGAATAGCGCCGCTAAAATGACGGTAAAGCGCCGCTAAAACTAACAGCGTTTTACCGTCAACGCATGCCTGCTCCAGTGTGAAAGCAACCTTAAGTAATAAGTGATACAGAAAATTTTTTACATTTAAACATTTATTGAACAAAACAAACCTCCAATCAGTTCACTTGTATGTAGAATTTAGATTAAAAAAAAAAAAACTATATCTTAAATATTAAATACACAAAAACAGGTAATCAAAACTTTTGGACGAAAAAAAGAAAATGGGCTAACTTTACTGTTTATTTTATTTTTTTTAATTAGTGTATTTTTTTTAAAAAAATTGCGTTTAAAAGACCGCTGCGCAAATACCGTGTGACATAAAATATTGCAACAACCGCTATTTTATTCCCTAGGGTCTCTGCTAAAAAAAATATATATAATGTTTGGGGGTTCTAAGTGATTTTCTAGCAGAAAATACAGGATTTTTACTTGTAAGCAACAAGTGTCAGAAAAGATTTAGTCTTTAAATGGTTAAACTGAAAACTTCTCCACGGAGTTCAGTCTATTGATAAAAAGAACCCGAAGAGATACAAATGTATCTTCTTATCAGATTTGGCAGGCTGCCCAGAGGAGGAGAGAAAACAAACTTCAAACAGCTTGCAATTGACTCTATTACAGAAGTCATTTGCAAGTCCCGCTGAAGTTATAATCGGCTTTTTTTATCAGCACAATCGGCCGATGCCGATTAAGTAAAAAAAGCCAAATATCGGCCGATATATCGGCCGGCCGATATATCGGTCGACCTCTAGCGGTAATACTACTAGTACTACTACTACTAATAATAATAATCACAATAATAAAAAACACCCAAACCTGAAAAAAAATACTAGTAAGTTTATTTTGTGTAAGGGTTAGGGTGTTTAGTTTTTTTGTAGGGGTTAATTTTTACTATTACACAAATAAATTCAATGTATGAATAGTATTTTAAATGTATTTTATTATTATTATTAATAATTATTATTATTAATATTTAAGAATAAATGTAAAATACACAAAAATAATCATAAATAAATTCAATAAATGAATACTAAGTAATAGTAAATAACCCATAACCTTAACCCCTAACCCTAAAAAATGAAATACTAATACATGAAACACCTTAACTCTTACACAAAATAAATCACTTACTAGTATTATTAATAATATTTATAATTTAACCAATTCAGCCCCGGAACGAGTTGCCCCTTAATGACAAGGCCATTTTTTGCAATGTGACACTGCGACGCTTCAACTGACAATTGCGCGGCCGTGCGATGTTGTACGAAATCAAAATTTACATCCTTTTTTTTTTTTTTTTTTCTTTCCCCACAAATCGAGCTTTCTTTTGGTGGTATTTGATCACCTCTGCAATATTATTTATTTATTTAATTTTTTTTGTGCTATAAACAAACAAAGAGTGCCAACTTTTTTTGTACTTTTTGCTATAATACATGTCCAAAAAGAAATCTAAAAAAAAAAAATGTATACATCAGTTTAGGCTGATTATATATTCTACATATTTTTGATAAAAAAAACAAACCACAATAGGCGTATATTAATTGGTTTGCGCAAAACTTATCGCGTCTACAAACATTAGGATAGATTTAGGGATTTTTTAAAATAGTTTTTACTAGTAATGGCGGCAATCTGCGATATATATATATTTTTTTTTTTTGCGGGATTGCGGCAGACAAATCTGAATTTGTGGACCAGTGACATTATTGCATTGATCAGTGCTATAAAAATGCACTGATCAATGTAAAAATGACACTGGCAGCGAAGGGGTTAACACTAGGGGGCGATCAAGGGGTTAAATGTGTTCACTCAGCGTGTTCTAACTGTAGGGGGGGGAATGGATTTGCCTGGGACATGAGAGATCGATGTTCCCGATCACCAGGAACAGTAGATCTCTGACCTGTCCCCTGTCAGAATGGGGATCTGCCTTGTTTACAAAGACAGGTCCGCATTCTGCCTCTGTATACCGCGATCGCGGGTCGCTGGCGGACATCGCGACCCACAGGACACGCTCCCGCAGTGTGCAGGGGGTGTGAGCGTGCCCGTGCCGTCGTACAGCTACGGTGATCTGCGCAGGAGAGCCGACCTGCTGCTGTATAACGATGGCGGCTGGTCGGTAAGGTTAAAGGTTAATTATAATTTATGTATTACACATTTTATTGATGATGATTTTTAGTTATTTGGGGAATTTAGTTTACATTTATTCATGTATTGCTATTTTATGTTTTACAATTTTTTATTTGTGCAGAAAAACGCACAACAAAACGCACAAATGGCGCGTTTCTATACATTCCTATGGAAATAAAAACGCACCAAAAACGCTCAAATCTGCGATTTTGAGTACAAAAAAAGCTCCAGAACTTTTTTTGAGCTTCAGGCGTTTGGCTTCAGGCCACTTGGAATGGAGATGTGAACCAACTCCAAAGACGATAGAGTTTTTTTTTTTTTTTTAGATTTCATGATGTATTAATGAATCCAGAGCTGCATTCATTAGTATATTTTATATCAACCTGGAGTTCATCTGTGAGGGGCCTGTTTTGTCGTGCTAAAACGCAGCTACTAAACGCATAACACAAGGATGTGAACAAGCCCTAAGCCCTCGGTTGGTTACCGGGGGGGGGGGGGGGGCGTTAAAAACATATGGTTAAGCCACATTTTTAGCTTTCCTCCACCCCGAACTCCTTGCACCCTTAAGCTGCAGTGGCAGTGAATGGGGGGTGGTTACATTCCGCGGTCTGGGTGCTTTGCCTCCGCTGCAAAATCTATCCAACATATCAAGTGACTGAGGGAGGGTGGCAACCACATTCAATGCACACAGCTGTGGCACGTTTGTTCTGCAAAAATGAGGTTAAAACAGTCGGTGAAGAGATGTGACATTTACCATCCCAAACACCTGTCAGTCGCCTCTGAAAAGCAATCCAAATGTGGATCGCTTTTCAGAGGAGTGGTGGGTTTTAGACCCACGTTTAAAGTGATTTGTAAATGCAACATTTTTTCCTGTTTTATACTTGCATGCTCTGTGTAATGGTTTTGCACAGAGCAGCCCCGATCCTCCTCTTCTCGGGTCCCCCTTCGGCACTCTTGGCCCCCTTGCCAAGTGCCCCCATAGCAAGCCACTTGGTGCGGGGGGGGCACTCGTGCGTGGTCGCTCCCAAGTCGGCCATAAGGCCTCAGCCCTGCCCCCCCGCTTCCTCCTCACCGGCTGTGATTGACAGCAACGGGGGGCCAATGGCGGCTGCATCTCAGCCAATGAAGAGGGAGAGACCCAGGAGAGCCTCGGGGTCTCGTGCACATCGCTGGATCGAGATCGGGCTTAGGTAAGTATTAGGGGGGAGCAGCACAAATTTTTTTTTTTTACCTTCATCCATAGAATGCATAAAGGTTTACAGCCACTTTAACCTTCACCTTAATGATATGATCGAAAGACCGAACGGTCGTGTGGGTGCTTTAATGCTGGCCATACACATGGCAATGTTCAAGCAACCTGAAATGCTTTAAACCAGCTAACAATCGCAAAAATGGAGCCCACTACCACCAATGTTTTTTTTTTTTTTTTTTTTTTTTATTTTTTTTTAATCCCGAACCCTGAGATTGTAACGGGAGTTCAGTCTTTTTTTTCTTTTTTTGGATGAAATGCGTTGAAAGTGGTCAGGATTTCTTGAAAACGGCCATGGGGAACCCTGATTTAAAAAAATAAATAAATAAATAAAAAAAAAAGAACTTCACGCTTGAGTCTTTCTTGAAGGATAGAAGTCAAGTACGTCAACAGAAGCGAATGTCAGAACATCCCATTACCGCAGAGACGATCGGTCATTCTGCCACTTGTTTCGTATTTCTGTGATGGCTTTATGTCTATTGGTAAGAGGCCGGGAGCCGTGCTGTGCTATGTGTGACATTAAAGTGAGGAGTTGGAATAGGTAATGACAGGCCAACCATTGATTGATTGTCTCTACTTGTAAAAAGCTTTTTGTGACCAAGTACATGTCCATTGCTCAGGACTGCTGTGCTCTGCACTGTGAAGACATAGACGAGCGAGGAGCTACAATATCCTATAGAGGCACTGCAGTCATTTGTGTTGCACACGGTGCCCTCTGCTGTCCAAAGTGATAAATGACTAAGAAATGGTTGTTATCCGGATAGAATTCCAGAATGAATTTAGGATTTTTTTTTTATTTTTTTAAAGGTAAATGTCAATGGTAATTTGGTCATTTTTTTTATTAACGTATTAAGCCCATTGACCTCTACGTTCTGAAGGAACGCGTTTTACCGCAGTGTGCAGCATCGCACATTACATGAAGTGCCATTCATTTTGAATAGTACCCCAACGCATCATAGTTTTGTGATGTGTTTTTAAATGTGTGACTGCTTGATTTTTATTTTTTATTTTTTTTCTTAGTTTATATTTATTTTTTAATTATTATTATTATTATTCATTTTATATATATATATATATATATGTGTATGTGTTAGGCAGTCCAGATCAAGGAGCTGCAAATGAACTCGCCAATGAAAATAAATAAATAAATAAATAAATAAATATATATATATATAATAATATATAATTTTTTTTTTTTTTTTTTTTCATTGGCGAGTTCATTTGCAGCTCCTTGATCTGGACTGCCTAACACAGCACACATTAACCACTTTAGAAGATTTACCCCCCTTCAAGACCAGGCATTGAAGTTGTTTCAAAGTCGTACCAAAGTAGCACAGGAACCTTTTCTAAAGGCGGACAGACTTGTGTAGTATCAGTTAGGACAATGTAGACAAAGACTCACCCAAGCTCTACCGCATGTTTATAAGATGATGAGCTGAATAACGGTGCTCAGGCCATTGTGTCCCATACATCAAAATTGCAAAAATTATCAGTTGGGGCAACTCTCATAGGGAAACATTGAATTTCACATGTCACCCGACTTGGGGTGTCACAAGTCAGATCCTGTCACTTCAGTGTGAACCGAGCATTACAGGCACTTGTATAGCGCCATCAATTTACGCAGCGCTTTACATATACAGTATCTCACAAACGTCCGTACACCCCTCACATTTTTGTAAATATTTTCTTCTATCTTTTCATGTGACAACACTGAAGAAATGACACTTTGCTACAATGTAAAGTAGTGAGTGTACAGCTTGTATAACAGTGTAAATTTGCTGTCCCCTCAAAATAACTCAACACACAGCCATTAATGTCTAAACCGCTGGCAACAAAAGTGAGTACACCCCTAAGTGAAAATGTCCAACTTGGGCCCAAAGTGTCATTATTGTGGCCATCATTATTTACCAGCCCTGCCTTAACCCTCTTGGGCGTGGAGTTCACCAGAGCTTCACAGGTTGTCACTGGAGTCCTCTTCCACTCCTCCATGACGACATCACTGAGCTGGTGGATGTTAGAGACCTTGTGCTCCTCCACCTTCCGTTTGAGGATGCCCCACAGATGTTCAATAGGGTTTAGGTCTGGAGACATGCTTGGCCAGTCCATCACCTTTACCCTCAGCTTCTTTAGCAAGACAGTGGTCATCTTGGAGGTGTGTTTGGGGTCCTTATGTTGGAATACCGCTCTGTGGCTCAGTCTCCGAAGGGAGGGGATCATGCTCTGCTTCAGTATGTCACAGTACATGTTGGCATTCATGGTTCCCTCAATGATCTGTAGCTCCCCAGTACCGGCAGCACTCATGCAGTCCCAGACCATGACATTCCAACCACCATGCTGGACTGTAGACAAGACACATTTGTCTTTGTACTCCTCACCTGGATGTCGCCACACACACTTGACACCATCTGAACCAAATAAGTTTATTTTGCATAGCTCCCACCTGTCCCTGATTTGGAGCAATGTCCCTCTGTCCATAGGCGTGCGCACGGGGTGTGCCAGGTGTGCCTGGGCACACCCTAATCCTGGGGTTGGCAACCTGTCAGTCCCGATTTACCTGTCGATCGCAGGCAGGTAACAAACAGGTAAACCACAATCCTTCCTTGTCAAACCCCAGAATCTGGATAGGAGAGGCGGCGGAGGTGACAGAGGTGGAATTTAGAGGAACCGATCTGTATTTTCCTCCTGCGGCAGCTGAAAGTAGGCTTCTCCTCCTCTCCCTCTTGCAGACATTCAGCTGCCACTGGAGGAAAATACAGGTGATCGGTACCAATATATGCCACCCCCGCCAACCCTCCTGTCCCTGTTTCTCTTCTTTCTGCTGCCTGGGTCCCCCTGTGTGCTCCCTTGCTCCCCCCCAATTGTTTCAGGATGGACACAGGGAAGAGGCCAGTAAATATGTCACACACGCATATGTGTTGGAGCTTTGAGGTGCACACCCTAATGCGATAGGCTGCGCACACCTTTGCCTCTGTCCCTCATTCCTCCTAGTTTGTCCCTCATTTTGGTCTGATCTATATAGATGTATATCAAATTTACTTTTTATCTATCAAAAAGTGTTTCCCAGTGCTAAACCTTTCGTCTGATTTCTAAATTGCTGCATTTGTAAATTCTAAAAGCCAAAATAAAGGAATAGTAGTGGTAAAAAAATCACTTGTGGGTTTAACCAATCTTGATTTTTTTTTTTGTACAATTTTAACTTTAAGGGGGTGTGGCAAGGGGTGTGTCCTATACCTGCATGCTTTTGCTGATAGGTGTCCCTCGTTCCCATCTCAAAAAGTTGGGAGGTATGATCTTGGTTTCATCAGACCACAGGACATGGTTCCAGTAATCCATGTCCTTAGTCTGCTTGTTTTCAGCAAACTGTTGTGCATCATCTTTAGAAGAGGCTTCCTTCTGGGACAACAGTCATGCAGACCAATTTGATGCAGTGTGTGGCGTATGGTCTGAGCACTGACAGGCTGACCCCCCCCCCCCACCCTTCAACCTCTGCAGCAATGCTGGCAGCACTCATACGTCTATTTCCCAAAGACAACCTCTGGTTATGACGCTGAGCACGTGACCTAGGGTGACCAGACATCCCCGGTTTCTGGGGACAGTCCCCGGATTGAGGACACTGTCCCCGGACCAAGTCTGTCCCCAGTTTTGTCCCCGGATTGGATTTGAACAGGGGCTGGGGCAATTTCAAAGACATCTCGTGCAGAATAAAAAGAAAAAATAGGAATTGAACCCCCCCCCCCCCTGCCGCTCCTACTAGCTTATGGGGGTTTATTTTTTTTCCATTATCTGTGCCCCTTTCTGATGATCATGTCCTGGTCGGATGGGAGGGACTATTTCTTAAGTTTCGGGCGCATGCCCATTGAGCTCCACTCACATGTTCTTCTGCCTTAGCTCAAGTCCCGGCCAGCCGCCTGCCTGCTTATCTCCTTGCCTTCCCTGGTAGAGTGATCTTCCTCTGCTCCCCACCCAGTAGTAGCCGGGGCCCAAAGAGTAAAGCCCCATACACACTATCAGATTTTCTGTTGATTTTTGTCTTCAGATTTGCCAAAACCATGTAGTGCAAGGGCCTGCCTGATTGCATACAAATCGAAACTCCTAAGGTTTGACCTCATATTATATGGTTTTGGTAAATCTGAAGGAAAAAATCAGCAGAAAATCTAATAGTGTGTATGGGGCTTTAGACTTGACAGGCTGTGAGGCAGGCGGCGGAGACGGGCAAAGAGTTGTCGATTGCTGCCATTACTAGTTTAAAAAAAAAAATATGTCCCCGGATTTCATTTTAAAAATCTGGTCACCTTAACGTGACCTCAACTTCTTTTGGTCGACCATGGCGAGGCCTGTTCTGAGTGGAACCTGTCCTGTTAAACCGCTGTATGGTCTTGGCCACCGTGCTGCAGCTCAGTTTCAGGGTCTTGGCAATTTTCTTATAGCCTAGGCCATCTTTATGTAGAGCAACAGTTCTTTTTTTTCAGATCCTCAGAGAGTTCTTTGCCATGAGGTGAAACTTCCAGTGACCAATATGAGAGAGTGAGAGCGATAACACCAAATTTAACACACCCGCTCCCCATTCACACCTGAGACCTTGTAACACTAACGAGTCACATGACACCGGGGAGGGAAAATGGATAATTGGGCCCAATTTGGACAATTTCACTTAGGGTTGTACTCACTACGTACGTGCCGTTGCTTCAGTTTGCTCAAGTGCCAATGACGTCGGCACATGCAAACACAGGGCTATCTCCTAAACTGTGCAGGTTTAGGAGATATCCAGTGTAGCTACAGGTAAGCCGAATTATAGGCTTGCCTGTAGTATAAAGTGGTTGTAAAAGGGTTTACAACCACTTTAAGGCAGTTGTCAACTTATGAGCTAAATGGGGCCTCAAATGTGACCTCCTGACATCATCAAAGGGCTGCATGTAATGTTCAGTATATGTAATGTTTGGGAGAACTGCCAGACTGCAGACCGAATAGAGGAAGGTCGAAAAATGTGGACAGGATCCATTGTTGGCTGGGAATATGTCGCAGAAGGCGATGAGAAACAGGGAACATGTTACATGAGGCTTGTAGAGATCAATGTGATTACCCTAACCCAGTGATGGCGAACCTTGGCACTCCAGATGTTTTGGAACTACATTTCCCATGATGCTCATGCAGTCTGCACTCTGGTTAAGCATCATGGGAAATGCAGTTCCAAAACATCTGGGGTGCCAAGGTTTGCCAAGGTTTGCCATCACTGCCCTAACCCATATTCCCACTATAGACTGGTGAGCTCTGAGGGCCGCACTTGATATACCAAAGGGCCGCAGGTTGGGCAGCATGGTTCCAAGGGCTTGTCCGCAGCATAAGGCGTGTCCAAGCAAATGCGCTTTTTTTTTTTTTTTTTTGTAGTGTTCCTGCACATCCCTTTTTTATGGCAGCCTATTTGTTTCAATAGGATTCCCTATGCGCGTGAAATACATTTTTAAAAAAAAGGTGCAGGCACTATTTTAAAAATTGTGCCGCACCAGACCACATACCATACATTTTTGGAGGCCAAAACGCACCCACATTTGCTAGAAGTGTGGTGGTGCCATTAAGAATTAATGGCACCTGCACACCGCTACAGAAGGCACCGCGTTTCTGTGCGGTGCAGGAAGACGTGGTTTTGCACCACACCTGGTGTGAACAAACCCGAACGCTTCGCTACAAAACAAAGGGAGAACGAAGATTCGCAGTCCAAGGAACACGGCAATGGAACGCGCTACCTACTCACATTCGCATGGAAGAAAACCATCAGGCCTTCAGAAAGAAACTCAAGACCTACCTATTCTGAGAAGCTTGACAACACAGAACGGATCCAGCGCCTTTAGGCGATTCAGTTCGCAACTGCAGCGCTATACAAATCATTCATTCATTAGCTCCAGGCAGATATAAAAGCCACACATAATGCGGCACTGTAATCAATATTGCATCATTAAGTGTAGTTTTTTTTTTTTTATACAGCCTTTTTTAGGCCCTTTTTAGCAGAGCTCAGACTGGGAGGAGCAGAAGCAGCACAAGGAGCTAATCAGTTGTGCTGCAGTGGACAGGGCATGTGGAAAGGAGAGAGCAGGTGACATTGATCAACTTGTCAGTGTGCTGCTTCTCTGTTCACTGTCCAGTCACAGGCTGAAGAGGAAGACGGGACCTGCAAGTTTCAGGCTTAGTTTACACTGGAAGTGGGGGCATAGTAAAAACCATGTGGTTGAGCTGCATTTTTACACCCCTCCTCCCCAGCTGCTTTCCCTAAGCTGCAAAGGCAGCCATATGGGTGGTATACCCATGCCCGCTGTCATGTTTGGTGAGCAGTACCAACCACTGAGCATGACCCATTCATGTGAATGGGGCAGTGTGGGTTTTTAGGGGTTAAAATAGGCAGGGAGGAAGCGACACAACGCTTACCCACCGCCTGTCAAATGCTTTACAAAAAGTGACCCACAGTGGATCGCTCTGGAAAATGGCCATTACCGAACTATAGCAGAGAAGAATCAGGTCTTCTGCCTTTTTCAGGAAGAGTCAAACTGTGTAAATCGCAGGACTGGATGGACAGAAATACCATTGATTTGTCAAGTAAAGCAGCTCCCACACATGTGACCCGTTTAAAATGCTTGGAACGCTCTGAAGCCCTGTGTTCTCTCCTCCGATGATCCACACTGAAATGGGTGCTGCGGCATCTCTGGTTCTCATCCAGAAGTTGCTTGTGTGAGAGGGCCGCTCCGGACAGCCCAATCTCAAGGAATAGTGGAGCAGCTTCAGCTCCTCCCCAGCCACACCCTCAGACGCGTTTCGCCCCGGAGCTTATTTATAGAGAACCTCTGACTAAGCCCCGGGGCAAAATGCGTGAAGAGGCGTGGATGGGGAGAAGCTGAGGCTGAAGCCGTTCCCTACTATTCCTTTAGATTTTGCTGTCGGGAGTGCAGTGCTCTCACACTTGCACATACAAACTCCCATACATGTGCTTCACTTGTGTATTAAGCTGTCTGGAGTTTAATCATAGAGTAGTGGAGGGTTTTAACAGCTGTCAGGTTTTTATAGCTGTCATCGTCCTGGTGGGGTAGCTTAAGGCAGAACAAAGTCCCTATACTTGCCCCTTCTCCAACATTCTGAAGGGGTCCCTTGCTGGAGTGGCATCTTCTCACTGGCTCCTTCCGGGTGTGGCCTTCGGCTATCTTCATTGGCTGGTGCAGAATGATGTAACTCCTGGGCATGCTCAGGAGGCAGTCATCCTGGCACACAGGGACTGTGCTGGTGATGTAAACTGATTGGCACATGTAGATGTATGCTCCTGTGTTGCCTGCAGTTCTTTTTTAACAACAGAGCTATCCCTAGTGGGGACATAGACAGCAATAATAACCCAACAGGGGTTCCAACCCCTCATCACTCTAGTCTAAAAAAAAAAAAAGATGTGTTTTGGCTTTAGATAAACTACTGGTGTCCAAAGGAAACCGTACAAAGCAAAAAACCCAGAGAAAGTCAACGGATTATGACTGTTTTTGGGGCTATGTTATGAATACTGTATGTTGCCTTGTTTGCAACCTAAAAATTTAACTAAAGGGATATCGTCTTAGAATTTATTGCTGAATAACTTGAAACAGGAGTGGGGTTCAGGATACTCCAAAACGGATGATTAGGAGGACAACTTTCCTATAGCTGTAGACACACATTTGAGTCCCAGCATGGTCTTACAATGTCCCAGGAGCTGTCTGCCACCCAGCTTCCACAGGTAGTTCCTCAGTGGGGGGGGGGGGGGGGTGACTGATCCTTCTCCAGTCCAGACAAGGACTTAAGGACAGTGTCCTCCAGCATAATTAGGGTTGCCACCTGTCCAGGATCCACCTGGACCGTTTGGGTTTTGAATAATGTGTCCGGGTTTCAGTCCACCTGAAACCCGGACCCATTATTCAGACCAGGCTGTGGCTCCCCAAGTAACCAAGATAGTCGTACACAAATCTGTTGCCGCTGTGGGCGGCTGTTTGGGGGCAGGTTTGGCGTCACTGAAGGGTGGGGTGACGATGTCAGCAAGAGCAATTCGGCCACACCCACTGGTGCGCTACATTACTACTCTCCTTGGAGCACCCAAATGTGTCCCAGGTCTTTTATAAATCCTATAGTATTTACTGCAAAAAAAAAAAATTAAATTGCCCTGTGCCGCAAAAGTGTTCGGGTTTGGCTTGAAAAAAAGGTGGCAACCCTAAGCATAATCCTTTTTAGTAAATCTTCTACAGGCCCTCCACTCTGTACCTGCTGAGGCCACCCAGACTACAAGTTCTTGTCTCAGTATAGCTGCCCCCAGGGGCAGAAGCCCCAAGAATACTGGAACCCGCCCTGGAGAGGAGAGGCCTCTCCAAATATTTATTACCTCCCCAGCCATCCAGGGATTGCCTGAGGCATGATAAATATTTATAACTGGGTATCTGACTCTCCCTGCCCTATATTCCGGAAGCTTCTTCCAGAAGAAGGTAGGAGAAATCAACCACACAGCCTAGGAAACTCTCCCCAGACAAAAATAATAGATCACCAACTACAGTGCGGTCAAAAACGAAATTTAGCCCAACAACCTACTGTAAAAAGGGGCGGGCACTACTTTAGTCTGTGTATGTATATGTTGTATCATATATAATCTGTGTGTTCCAGGTATTTTCAGTCACTTGACATCACAGGTCCTCTTCACCCTTTTCTTTCTTTTGGAGGATTGTAAATGCAGAGAGCAGCATCGCGTACTGATATGGTGCCATTTTCTGCAGAATTCTCCCATGAGCCCAAGTTTGAGGGGTGGAGCCATGGGCATGCGCACAGGGTGTGCCAGATATGCCTGGGCACAGTTTAATCACTCCATATGCATTAGTATTATCGCTCTGTGTGCCGGCAAGAAAGATCTCCCTCTTACCGTCTCTGTCATGCTTACACACTTCTTTTTCACTGTGATGGCAGGGAGATCAATGTGCCAGGGTCATATATATGTAGACACATGTGTGTTTGTTTGAGCTTTAGGGTGCACGCTCTAATCCAATAGGCTGCGCAAATCTATGGGTGGAGCCTTGACACCCTGAGCGCACAGGAAGTGGGATGAATGATTGATTTTTGCTCATACATTTTTTTTCTGGTCAACCAGCAGATTGAATGAAAGAAAATACATTGATTCCCCATCCACACACTCGAGGAGGATGGGTGAATCACTCCCACTGTGGTATTGTATTCTGACTGCAGGGAGCCCTCTCTGCCATCAGCATACAATCCTTAGTGTTGCCGGCTGTAGTCGGCAACACTGATATTTTGGGAAAAAATCTGACAGGCTGGTTGTACACAAGTCAACCTGTGTACAACCAGCCTTGCCCATACATGGATCGAAATTCAGCCAGTCCCTGCTGAACTGGCCGAATTTCGATCCATGAATGGCTGGCTTAAAGTGGAGTTCCACCCGAAAATGGAACTTCTGCTTTAAGGGAGGTGACCCCCTGACATGCCACATCTGGCATGTCATTTTTTGTGGGGGGTGGGGGAGCGGATACCCTCTTTTTAGAGGGTCCCAGCTCCCACTTCCTCCTGGGGCACCGCGACACTGGAAGGAAGTTCACACACTACCCCCCCCCCCCCCCCGGCAATCATCTGGGACACGTCACAGGTCCCAGATGAATGCCCGGCCAGTCATGGCGTGCAGCGCGGCTCGTGCATGCGCAGTGGGTGCCCGGTTGTGAAGCCACAGCCGGGCGCCCACAGTTACAATGCTGCTGCCGCAGAGAGGAGGGGGGGGGAAGAGCGGGGCTTCGATCCCCCGCATCGCTGGACCCTGGGACAGGTAAGTTTTTATTAAAAGTCAGCAGCTGCAGTATTTGTAGCTGCTGACGTTTAATTTAAAGCAGAACTCTGCTTTAGGAGAAGTGGAGTGTCTATAGGGATCAGGCTGGGGAAGAGTATAGTAGTACTGTTTTTATTATCTTAAAAAAAAAATCTATGGGGGCCTTATAGGTGTTTTATGGTCCAGTATGGAACTGGTGGCCTATGTAAACAATCGATTCAATTAAAATTAAATCGAGAAGTTCTCACACTACAAAGTTGTTGGTCCAATCTATAACCGATTGTAATGTTTGGCCATGCTGGCTCCCCTTTACACAATGTAGACACAGATTTCCTCAAGCTCTCGTTTTCACTGATTCTGTAAAACAACCCCAGAACCGAATTGCGGGTACTAATGCTCTCTATTGTTCATTGCAGCCATGAAGAACCCGATTCCCCGGGGTATTCCGCCCCAAGCTATGAGGAAGTGATGAGACTGGAATATGAACCTCGACAAACTGCAGACGCCGACCGAGACCAGAGAATGAGCATTACCCTTCCATCCTACGAGTCCCTGAACGAACTCGACGAGTCAACGCCAACTAGGCCCAACGCCGATTCAGCGAAACCGGAAAGGACCAATTCACGATCGGGGAAGGAGAAAAAACCCTTGAACGTTCGGAGGATCAAATCTGACAAACTTCACCTGAAGGAATTCAGACTTAACTTGTCCGGTCGTAAAAACCTGGCCGACACTCAGAAGATCGAGCCCATAACGCCACCGCCGCAATATGAAGATAAACAGATCGGGGCTCACCAGCCGCTCTAGACTTTGTTGTTGTGAAAAGGAATAGTTTGTAGTTCATCCTTTTTGAGACTATTTTTATACTGGTATTTTTTTGTGATATAAACTATTTCTTTTTTTTTTTCTAATTAGGCATTGCCTAAATCCTGTATTCTAGGTTGTGACTGACAGGGCCGCTCGCTGACAATACTGCTGTAGGTTTAGTCAATTTCCCTCTACTTCCAGATTAATATGATATGTATGAATATTAGAGAATCCCAGGTACAGGTGATCCATCCTGAGGTAATTTTTTTTTTCGGGGGACCTCTGGAGCCATTACTTTATACAGGAGCATTAGTTCATACAGGAACCCTTACCTCCTACAGGAGCCATTACTTCACACAGGCCCAACAAGTTATTTTTCAGTCAACAAAACAAATCTATCGTTTCTTCCCAGCCCTAAAATCAGCTGTGTTATAAGCAAAAGAGGTTCAGGTTTTAGAGAAGAACATCAAACTATGAAAATGTATTAATATTTGGTTATAATTGAGAAGGTGTTTTTTGTTTTTTTTCATTCCTGCTTTTGTATTTTGGTTTTTATTATTCACTTCCTGTTTTGTTAGCAAGACAGGAAGTGAGGAGAATTTCTCTAAGGGAGATACTCGCAGGAATAAAACTATTATTTTTTCTCTCTTGTTCGAGGAGACAGCTCTGCTTTAAATGATTGCCAACTGCGGGTGTTTATTTTTAAAAGCATAGCTGTGTCCTCCAATTAACTCAGTGAAAAAGAGTTTATGGTGAGTACAAAAAAACAACCTTTTTTTTCTTCTTTTTTTTCCTCCCCACGTAGAGTGGGAATAGTTGAGTTTTCTTTACTGTCTGTGCCCTCATTGAGGATTTTTCCTTCCTGCTATGCCTCCAGAACAGGAAGTGAGGGGAAATGTCTAAGGCTGGGTTCACACTAGTCCAGTGCGCATTGCAGCTCCGGTTTCCCTGCGAAAATAAAAATGATTCATTCCGGGGTTCATCTACGACTCGGGGGTCTCAAACTTGCGGCCCTCCAGCTGTTGCGAAGCTACAAGTCCCATCATGCCTCTGTCTGTGGGAGTCATGCTTGTAACTGTCAGCCTTTCAATGCCTCATGGGACTTGTAGTTTCGCAACAGCTGGAGGGCCACCAGTTTGAGACCCCTGATAGCTGCGGATCAGCTGACCAGGAAGAGGGGGGGTGGTTTAGGAGGAGGGGGAGAGAATTCCTGTTCATAACGGAACACATATGCGAATCAGATGCGTTCCCATTGAAGATTATGTGCCTGCAATTCGCACCACACTGCCTAGGAAACGCGCACTTTTTTTGTGCAATGCGGAGTGCGGATGTGAACCAGACCCCTTGAAAAGAACATATTTTCAAATACTCTGTGAATTGGATGTGTGGTGTAAGCCGCATCCAATTCACATGTGTGAACCCAGCCTCAAGGGGGACACAAGAGTAATAAAAAAAAACCTGACGGGTTTCGATCCTTCCCTTACTCCATCCAAAATTGAAAAAAAAATGTTTGAAGTTCTTTATCATCTTGCACATCTTGGATGTATGTGTGATCTCTATTGCTTTCTGAATGTTCTGTTATTTCCCTCTGTCTGTATCACTCACTATTTGCTTTTGTATAAGCCTTGTAAGATTACATGTCAGAAAAATTCAAATATTACATTTATTGAACCCAACGGGAAAATGATGGGTGCTCACTGGTAATGGGCTATGAGTGTTGGCTGTGGATCATTGTAGAAATCATCTCTAGTGTGAATTCAGAACACAACGTCATATCTAAGAGAACCTGTCCCCTTCCCCATTCAGGGAGGTGAAAGGTGTCTTTGTAGAGAGCCCCCCGAACCTCTGATACTCGCCTCGACGCTCCATCCTCTGTGGCAGCTGGTGATAACGGTGACTCCCCTGGTCATTATTGGTGCTTGGGTCTAACAAATAGCTGCCCGCTAGAACAAACACTGTCACATGAAAGGAGGTGGCATTGTCCCCCCTTACCTGGTATTATCACTGGCTGCAATGTTGGAAGGGGTGCCAAGGCAGAGCAGGCAAGGTGGGTATCCATAGGGTTTGGTTGGGGCGCTCTTTGCGTAGACACTGTCACTTTGCCCTGAATGCGTAGGGTGACGGTCTCTTTTTGAGGCCGGGTTCACATATGTGTGAATTGAATGCGGTTTTCACTGCATCCAATTCACATTACATGTCAGTGTGACTGGCTCTCAATGGAGGCGGTTCACACATGTCCGGGGTGGCCGCGGTTTTCCTAAAGGGTCCCGTGTGTTTTTGGGTCGGGTTCAGGGGCAAATTCAGGCTAAAATTCAGACATGGATCGCACCTGAACCTGTGAACGGAAACGCACCAGACCCCAGGCTGGAAACCGCAGTTGCACATATGTGAACCTGGCCTCATGCTTAAAGCGAAAGTAAACCCATCCATAAAACAGTATCATTTCCGGGACATGCCGGAAATGTAACACTCCCATTGGTTGTGCTCTCAACCAAACTGTCAAACCATCCAATGGCTGGTGTCATAACTGATCACATGTGCAGCATCATGGCAGTTGTAGATTAAACCGAGGCCAAGATGACCGCTTCCTTGGCTGAACGCGATAGGGGGGTTTACTTACCCTTTAAGTTTAGTGGAAACAAAACTGCATATACAATATGACTTGCTGTCAGTGTCATGTGTCCCTTGTGCTGCTTTAGAAATCATCTCCTCCAATCCCCCCCCCCCCTTCTGTAACCTTCTGGTGCAGTGGGGCTTAATAGAGTTGAGGGACCTGTCATATGCACTCATTAACAGTGCTGACTACAACGGCCCCCTATAGCCTCCACCAATGAAATGCTCTCCATGAATGAAGGACAGGTAGATGGATGAAAGGCCTGCCTCCTCCATTAATCATTTATCATTCATAGATGCTATAGTACAGGTTCTATGAAAGGAGGAGGTAGAGGAGCGGGCATAGTTGGCACGCTCAGAGAGTGCATATGATAGGTCCCTTGGCTCTATGGCCCCATTCACACCTAAGCATAGCAGGAACACGTGTTCCAGCTTGTGTTTTTACACGTATGAACGCACGTCACATATTCTTTCTGTGTGAGTATTGGCAAAACACAAGTCTGCTACCCGCACTTGGGGTACCTTTTTAACAATGGCAGCGCAAGCACAACCCACATTTGTAATGCTTATTAGACATGTGCAATTTGTTTAGTTCTGAATTCATTTTCTAACAAATTTTGACAAATTCGTTAATCCTGAAAATGTATAATTTCCGAAATTGCGAAATTCCGAATTTTCGAAATTTCCAAACTTCTGCTTCACTCTTTTTATTAGTTTTCAAGAAAAGGAAACATAACATTCAAAGACTAAACAAATAAAAAATGCTATAACCATATACATTACATAGTTGCATAACAAATTACATTTAACATTTTCCCGGAATTCGAAAATCTGAAAAAAGAAAGAAAATCAGTAAAATTCGAAATAACAATGAACTATTAAATTATAGGTATTGGTATTTCCTTTCAAATTTGGCTGCTTGTGAACGTAACAAGTACGAATTTATCTGAAGTTACGAATTATCTGAAATAACGAATGCCGTGTCTATGGAACGTAACAATCTAATAATAATAGATAACAATAATAATACCTTTTTTATTATTATTTATTAATTTGTTCCATTTGTTTAGATGCGGCATTCGTTATTTCAGATAATTTGCAACTTCAGATAAATTTGTATTCGTTACGTTCACTAACAGCCAAATTTGAACGGAAATGCCAATACCTATAATTTAATAGTCAATTACTATTTCGAATTTTATCGATTTTTTTTTTTTTTTTTTTCCTTTCTTTTTGGGTTTTCAAATTTTTGAATTTTCGAATTCTGAAAATTCGGAATTCGAAAATTTGGAAAGCTGAAATTCAGAAATCCAAAATTCGCAAAAAAACGAATGAAACGAAAACAAATTTTTTGTCAGTGCACATGTCTAATGCTTATCCAAAACGCGCAGCAAAAAGCACATTTCAGTGTGTTTTGTTGTGGATTTAGAAAACACACTTGTGAATGCAGCCTAATACCCCCCCACAACATTGGAG